>BQNB010029424.1:0-28880 GCA_026074375.1 Tanacetum coccineum | reverse complement strand
GCTTGAAGTTCAGACATATTTCGCTTGAAGTTCAAACATATTTCGCGTAATAAGAAGGACATATTTTGCTTGTATCTTTTTGCATATTTCGCTTGAACAAACAAAACATATTTCGCTTGTAACTAGAAACATATTTCGCTTGATGTCATATTTCGCTTAAAATGCATGTTTCTCTTCAAAATGACATATTTCGCTTCAAATCAACCTGTCATGTTTCGCTTGAAACATGTTTCGCTTGATTCAAAAACATATTCCGCTTCATTCAAAACATATTTCGCTTGATTCATACCTACATATTTCTCTTCGAGCAAAATACGTATTTTTCACACAAAATCACCAAAATCAAACCCTTTATGACCTTTTAACTTGATTTTTCTTGCACAACTAGTCATCTTATGCCTAGATCTTGCTTAAACACATAAGCATAAACACATCTAAGCACAAAAATCTAGGTTAGACTTTTTGAACCAAGAACAAATAAAGTTACTTAATAACTCACGAATTTGATCTTGTTTAGCCACAAGAATCATACACAATTCAACTGTAGCTCTGATACCAATTGTAGGATCCCGATTATCACTTCATAACATATAACGAATCGAAGAAGAAAAGAGAAGAAGAAATGAAAGTTTTAGAGAGAGAAACAAGAGAGAGGTTAGAGAGAAAGAAAGATATTATTAGAAAGAATATCTTAGAAATGAAAGAGTTAACTTTCTTTTCCAAGTGGAAAAGATATATATATACCCCGACACAATAAGTGACGTTCGGGATATTTGACTAGGACCCGGGCTCGGGTTTTGCTTAGGATTAAACCTGAAACATATACAATATTATATTAACTATCGAGCCCGATTTCCGATACTTTCCTATTACAACGTTAACTAATTGATTGACCGAGACTTAAATACATAATGAACGAACTTCATGTTCGACTCAATATTTTGAGGCTAACACTTTCTTAGCATAGTAAGGGGGTCGGGCACCAATATCATCCGTACTAAGTCGTGGTTCCTAAGATTCTCATTTTCCTAGGGTGGTCCAATAATGTACATCTTCATCACCTAGGTCGATTTCTTTAACTCCAAATATTAACCTAGTAATTCCTTCTCCTACCGCTATCTTGGCTTTCTTATAATCTTTTACGGCACTAGCAGTTGCTAAGAATCCTCTTCCTACAAGCAAAGGGGTCGTAGGGTCTTTTTCCATATCTATGACATAGAAGTCTTCTAAGAGTTTTAACTTTCCTATGTGAACTTCTATGTTCTTTACTATTCTTACGGGATACGACTTAGTTCCATCCGCTAATACAAAAACATGACCGATCTCTTCTAATAATCTAATTCTAAGCTTTTTGAAGAGATATAACGGGATTAGATTCACACAAGACCCTAAATCAGCTAAGGTATCAAAAGGATTGGAGTCTCCTAGTCTAAAAGGCAAGGAGAATAATCCGGGATCCTTCATTTTCTTTGGCATTTTGCCTTGAACAAACGCGGACCTATTTTTACCTAACTCTAAACTCTCTACATATTTGTCCAAAATTGCATTGTAAATTGGAGCGTGAGCTAGAACTTCAAGAACTAATAAGTTAAGATGTAAATCCTTACATTCATCTTCTAAATTTTTTTTGGTTCTTTTGGTTTTGGTGTTCCAATTTCATTTATCGTTAGTGTTTTAACTTGTAGTTGGTCTTTTTGAAAATCATTTGTTAGTTTAAAACACGTTGTAATAGCATTGACCAAATTGAGGAAGTGGGAAAAGCTTTGGGGATCTTCAATTGGGTAAGAATGAGCAGACGAAACCGAAGAGGAGAGGTTAACATCCAATTTTGGGTTCTTAACCAGATCACTTAGGAGTGCTCCCTTCATTTGGTAATTGATGGCCTTCAAGAATGTGTCAATTTTATTGGTCATTTCGCTTTGTTGTTGTTTGAAATAGGCTTCAAAATTAGACAATCTAGCGTCTTAAGATGCCAAAAAGTTAGACACCAATCCTTCGAGATTTGATTGATTGTTAAAATTTTGAGGATTATTGTTGAAGGGGCAATTTAGGAATGAACCGTTGGGTTGAAAATGATTAGATGGGTTTAAAAAATTGCTTTGATAATCTTGAGGTTGCCTCCACCTAAGGTTTGGGTGACTTTTCCCTGATGGATTATAGGTGCACCAAATTTTTTTTGCTCAGGTTTGAAAGTGAACCACTTACCTCCCGCTTCGTCGGTACGCAAGGATGCATAATCAACAAAATTTTGCTCAGGATTTTCCATGCAATAATTAGTGTCGTGGGGACCACTACAAATCTCGCATGAAGAAGCAATTTTTTTCACTTGAACGGATGATTTAGGATCAAGATGAGCTTCCATCAAGTGTTGGACTTGATTTTCAAGCTCAATGAGACGATGGTCGGATGCATTTGGGACATCACGAGGCAAATAGATTGCCTTGACTGGTTTAGCGAGGTTTCTGGGGCATTCCAACTTTCATTGTCATAGAGGGCTAAGTGCCCAAGATTCCTTAGTGTTTTTGTTACGTGGCTTACCACTAGCCGATTGATCGATGGTTCGCCTTGTGGCGGGATTAACATGGTCATAAAATATTTGGACTTGGAGCTAAAGATCGATACCATGATGAGGTACTTTTTGAAGTAAGTCCTTGAAACAAGTTCATGCTTCGGAAAGAGATTCACCTTGATGTTGTTGGAACATCAAGATGTCATTTTGGAGTTTAGCAATTCCTCCCGGTAGAAAGAATTGAGCAAGGAAACGAGTAGTGAGATCCTCCCAAGTAGAGATGGATCCCGTAGGAAGACGTTCAAGCCAATTGCTAGCTTGATCGTGAATGGAAAATTGAAATAAATGTAGTCACGTCCTTTCCCTATTTTCAACACTAAGGTCAAGAGAGTCGACAATTTTTAGAAAATCCTTAAGATGTTGATTTGGATCTTCGGACCGAAGTTCGTGGAATGAGCATCCGTTTTGCACCAATCGGATGGTGTCTTATCATAGAGGCACCACATTGTTCCGATCGGGGAGCTCAATGGTGTTTCGATAGCCCTCGTGGCTTAGTCGGGACTAATCTCCTAAAGTACGAATTAGATTTCTGTTTTCCATGGTGGTCAACGAAAAAGAAGGTTTTACAAAACAAAGGGAACGAAGAAAAAGATAGACTAAGAGAAAGCTAATTGACAAGAAAATAAAATCTTACTCGATAGGAATCTAGTGAGTAGACCTAAGCTAGTTAGAATTAAAAAACCTAGACTATTCCCCGACAACGACGCCAAAAACTTGATGTGCGGTTAATTGCAAACCGAAGTTTTACAACCCTCCTAGGCAGTGTACCTAACCGTTGTAGTGTAGTATAGGTAAGACTTGGGGGGTTATTATCGTTCTCTAGGGGAATAGTTTGGTTAGGCTCGAATCGTATGTTTGCTAAGGTATAAAGGTTGAGAGAAGAGTATTTTTGTATTTTTTATATTTTATGAAAGCAGGTAAAATCTCGGGTTTTGAAGAGGGTTTGTTTTAAACTAATTAAACTACTTCTAATTCTAATCTAATTGCAAGAAAAGTAAAGGTTGAGGAAAAACTCTTATGGTTAAATAAATGTGTTTACCTAATCATGTACTACTCCCTAGTTGTCGTCTCTTGTTTTATTATCTGTCACTCTCGTAATGGAATATGTAAGTATTTAAATAAATTAAACACCTAATTCGGAATCCACCCAAATGGCAAGGTAGTATGAAGACTATTGTGTGGGTATCAAATAACCTAGTCATGTTTCTCTAGACGTCTATGCTAATGTAATATTTTATAGCTAGTTTTCTAAAGCCTAACGCGCATATCATTAACAAGAAGCGATAATTCAAGATAAATAACTAGGTTTCATGCAATCATAATCAAAAACAAATTATATTTAGCCAAGCATGTTTATTGAAAGTGAAGAACAATTAATCAAACAAAACATAGACATGTTGAAAGATTAAAGGGATAAAATAACTTCACTTCAATAAAATATGGAGTAATGATGAGTACAATAGGGTTAAAAACCCTAAAAATGGCCTAAGAGCAGCTGCTATGAAGTACAAATTGTTCCTCTAAGTTTTCCTCTCTAAAACACAAAAACTAGGGTTTGATATTTAAGATTAAAGTCGCGACGGCGTCACAATTAACAAGCGATGCCGTCAACCCGTAGAATCTTCTTCGGGCTTCTTTAAGTCGATACCCAGATGCCGTCACCAAAATCTCTGACGCCGTCTCTTGATAACTTAGACGCCGTCACAAAGATTTATGACGCCGTCTCCACGAACTGTATGCCAATTCTTCATCATCTTTGTGTAGAGTTGCAATCTTGTCCTGTTTCTTCCCAAATTGAGTCCAAAGTGTGTGTATTTCCTCCAAATGCCTTCCAAATGCTAAAATCACAAAAAAAAAATTAAGTACGTACTTTGGGCATATTTGCATCTATTCGAGGGTTAAATAACCCTAAAAAGTATATAAAATGACACCTCATCATCCCATAAATGTGATATAAAGGGCTAGGTATAATGAAGTTATGAGCAATGAATTGATCTATAAAGGGAATAACTTTGTTGGTGTAGCTAAAAACATGTAAATTTTTGTTGGATGTCACATTTACCTAGCCGACTTTGTTGTTTTAAAAGATGTTAGTAAGTCCATTGGGAAAGGCTTAACCGAAGTGTTGTTAGGGAAACCTTTTAAGGATATAACTTTTTTTAGGAAAGAGTACTTGAAGGGTTAGTAGGGTTCTTGAATGGAAATGATAAACTCTTTTTTAAATGCCTAGGACCATTTCTAGATTCAGCCATTTGACAACTAAACAATGTAGCATGATGCCACCCATTTTAAGAATAAGTGATGAGGACATAGCAAATGGATTTGAGCATAACTATCAAAACATTAAGGGATTTTATAGCAGGTGCTTGATCTAGGACCGGAATACAAAAGAGATGACCAAGTGATTGAATGGCTCACTCGTGGACATGTGAGCATGCATGAAATGACGTAGAACTTGGCATGAGTCTAGCTTAAAGACTTGCTAATAAAGAAAAGTGTTTGTCGAGAGAGAACCCGACCTTTCTTTTTTGCATAATTTTATTTTTGTACTTTTGTTTGGCTTGGTTTTTTTTGTTCATCATTTTTGCAGGTTTCTACAGCTGGGAAAGAAAAGAGGAGGCCAGGTAAGTCCTCTAGCCACTTAAAAAGTTTGAAAATTCTAGAAATTGACATCGGTAGGAAATTACGGCGTAACTGGTACTCCAGGCTACGCCGTAACTAGTACTCCAGAAAAACAATTGCCAAGTTCAACCTATTTACGGCGTAACTGACCCAATTCAGTTACGCCGTAACTATCCCTTGTAACAAAATTTTCAAAAAAGATTTTAAAACTTATCTGAGCCTTGTATATTTAGTTTTGAACTTTGTGGGTGTGTTCTTTGAAAACCCTCACGAGACTTCACTCGTCCACTTGGGATACCGAGGGGTTTAAATGGCTTGTTGCATACGCTAAATGAAATCGTGATACCTACGAACGTGAGTTAGGTTTTTTTATTTCGTATGTTTGTTTTACTTGTTGCTTTTCTATGATAATGCATATGGTTGTTAAGTGAATTCATGGATTTGGATATTGCTCAAGATTCTCAAGGCGGGACACGTAAGCTTACGTGTATCTTTGATCATTCTAAGCAAATTTAAGGGAGTCTTTTGTTCTAATTCTACTCTTCCTATCTACTTTTGTCATTTCTTTTCGTACAATAGGGACAATGTATAATTTAAGTGGGGGGATGAGAGTAGAATTATCACTTGACCAATATTTCCCTTCGTTTTTTGATTTTGTTTTAAAAAATTATGCTAATTGTTGGGAATTAAGAGCTTCTACAAGATAATGCTGCTGAAGGACTTAATACTGCTAGTAGTAATAGTTAGTACTTCTAGTTATAGTTAGTACTGTTAGTACAATGTTAGGACTGTCAGTATATAGTTAGTACTGTTAGTTAGTATATTAGTGCTGCTTATGAGATATGTATGAGATAAATTAGGAATAGATATGCATGATCTCTGCATAATCTCCTAACGCGTTTTGTAAGCCTATTAGGGTTTTCCTTAGTGTATAAAAGGAACCCTACGGCATAGTTAGACATATCTCTTTTTCATATACTTTCATAGTCGTCCAATTCATATAATAGTTAGAGTCTTTCATTGTAAGGCAAAACATATAGTTGTTTTGTGGTTTGTTCAATATATTGAAAGCTTTGTGAAAGTTCTGTGTTCATTGTTTGATTGTTTCTTCTGAGTATATAAAGATTAATTCTGCATAGTCTTTATATATACACCACAAGGTTTCTAATCTAGTTGTTTAGATTTATCTAAGCTAATAAAAGATCCATTCAATTGGAACCAACAAGTGGTATCAAAGTAGGTGTTCTGAAACCTTGATTTAGAAGAAAAAGACTAGATCTATCTCTCTGTTCATTCCCTATATCAAAAACCATGGATCTAGAAAATACCCAAAACAATTCTTAGTAGTGTGAAAATTTTGTAGCATGGTTGTATAAGTTTTGGTTAGATTATAAAACCAATCAAATTTATGATATATGATTACTACCTCGTATATAGTTCGAGGATGATTTAGAATTGGTGACATTTATATTACAAAGGAGTTTGTTCTAAAAAGTCGAAGATAGTGTAATATTTCTTTGCCTTGATGATATTATATGGCAAACTGGCATCTATTATAGCTCACTAGCCATTATTTATTTGATCAGATTCTTGCATCTTCGAACTTGGACTAATGGATGGTGGTGACTATTGACGCCGAGATTGTAGGATATTAGGATATCTGTTTGTTAATTTTTTTTTTTACACCTTTTAAATGTGAATTCTCATGTCTTTTTTTCCCCTAATCCATTCTTTGTTGCATTTTAATCCTAACCTTTGGTGTACTTGAGTATTAAAATGAGCAATCACTTGGCGCTTGTTCACTTGTGGTTTTGTCGTCTTTGCTCTAGTTACATTATTGGTGAAGATTGCATCAAGAATGATTCACCCTTAGCCTATACATAGTTCACCTAATATTACCTTTAAGGAGTGTCTTGACCTTAGCTCTAGTGGTAAGGTTTTGTATACTCGCCAAGCCTGTAATAAAGTACAATACTATGACCGTGCAAATGAGTGATCACACCGAAAATAAATTACGTAGACTAGTGAGAGTATGAGTGTTTTCATTTCCTTTTCGTTAGGTGTTTCGGATTTACTTTGTGTCTAGCTGGGATTGTCGTTTTAAATTCATGTCCTTCAGAAACTTGGGAAGACTATCCTTTTTAATAACCATTTATATAAGGTTTTCACTTGGAGGGGATGTAGAAGTCAAGTGGAGGGATTTTTTTTTTTTTAATTTTTTTTTTTTATTTGATAAATTAGATAATGTATATGTGATATAATTTTCCATCGTGAATTGTCAACATATGTCTGTCTAATTATGTATTACATGCTTCTTATTTCGTTATTAGGTGATATTTGAGCATTGAAAAGAAAAGATGCAAAAATGGAAGAGAACTTAAGAAAAAACTAACTTACAGACTTAATTACGGCGGTAACGTGACCCGATGAACTTAAGTAGTTAACCTTTGGTTGTTCTCAACAAGACAAAGTCAGTCCTCACTTCATTGCGGACGTAAACAACCCCGTGAGGGGGTACGCCGGTCTCGTAACTTACACAGAGATTTAGAAAGAATCCATGTTGACAAGGCAACTACGGCGTAACATGCCTGATTAAGTTACGCCGTAACTATGAAGACTTGAAAAGCCGTGAACTTAGAAGCATATTATGGTGTAGTCTACACTTAGACTTACGCTGCAACTCAGCAAGATCTGGTGGATTTATACAAGCATAAAGGGGGTTACTGCGTAACCTATTACTTATGGTTACTCTGTAACATAGTCGAGCCTATAAATACAAGCCCCAATTCAGCTGATTTCATCATTCCACTCCACACAACTCTTAGAGGACGATTGAGGTTCCATTCCAAGGCATTTTCCAGCAATCTTCAGTAGCTTTTCAAAGGATAATTCACATCTAATCATCATCATTATTAGTTCAACATCAAGTAAATTGTAGCGAACATAATGTTTAATTCATAATTTCTTTCATTCATTATTTCTGATGTAATTTACAACATGATTGGCTAAACAGTTTAAGTGTTAGCCTAGTTATGAAACTATTAATGTTTTGATTCCAATTCCTTTATTTAATTATCATTTTATATGGATATCCTTGTGCGTATTGAATGATCCTCGTGTTTTGGTAGTGTTATGGCTAGTGTAGAGCTTATTAGCTAGTAAGTAGGCGTGAACAATTGAAAGCTAGTCTAGTAAGGTACTCGAGATGGGGTGGCATCCATTTGGATTGTAGGGTTTGACCATATTACCGCCTGCATTAGATTAAATACTTAAAAAACGCGAGTAAACTCTTATTTAGTTGACACCTAATGGGGGTTTAAATGTCGAGAAGTGAGATTGTCGACATTAGATTAGTTTATAGGATAGTTGGGTATTTAATGACTATGAACTAGATATCTGGTTGCCGTGACCAACGAGGCTGAGATCATAGGAATTATATATTAGGTTACAACGACCAATCGGACCTAATGATATTAGAACCACTATATAAAATGGGAATTAGACGTTGCACTAGGAGAAAGAATCATAGCATTAGTAATGGATTAACTAGGTTAGCACGTTTTCTCCCCTTGATTAGTAAACCACTTTTATTTCCGTCATTTATTTCTTTTCATTTTAATTTACTTAAACAACTTTAAAATCATGACAACCATTAGAACTTAAGTTAGAAACCGCCCATTAGCTTTTGAGGATGACTTCATATTTACCAATCTTACATTACACACGATCGGGTACTCCGCCCGTTAGTGCATGTGTAGATCTTAAGTAGACGAGACTATATAAATTTAAGACTAGATCTAAACGCATCGAGTTGAAGTATGATGTACTCTTACCGAAGCGGATCCAAAAGTTCTTTGTGGCTCTAGACATTGGGGCACTAGATGCTATTTACATCTTTAGTAGAATTAGCTTTGCTATAGATAAAGGAGTTAGAGGTCTTGGCTTCCACTAATTTTTTTGTATATATCATGAATTTCTAATAAAATAATTTTATAATAATAATAATAATTTATAAATGATGATGTTTTAAGGAAAAAATTCTAAATAACAATGTATTTTAAAACTCTCTATTTAAGTTCTTATATAATCTGAATTCTCAATTATTTATATAATTTGAGTGATAACAGTGACCAAACAATATACATAATGTAATATGATACAATTCACTTCAATCTACAAATCAAACACGGCCTGCATAATATAATTTGATTACAATTATATTCAATTAGATTTTATTACACCACATTAGAACGAGTGAAACGCCTCTAAACTAATTAGCTGTCATCTTCAATAGATGTAAAAGAAGGAAATTTTATTCAATTCGTAGTTATACATTCTTTGAATATACCATAAAAGGACACGCAAAGCGTTTTATAAAATATTCACGTGTTTAATGGTCCATTTCTAAGTGGTCCATGCATTCTGATTATCGTACGACCTATCCGAGAGTTGCTCAAATAATTCACAATATTGGTGCCATCGGTGGCTCAAATGAATTGCACCCAAATAAAAATAACATAAACGTGAATCAAAGGATTGGAAAAAAAACAAAAAAACAACGACATTCGTATCCTCGTTCATTTGTTCTAAGACCTTATAAATTTGTAGATAAGTCTTCCATTTTTTCATACATTTGAACCAATTTGTACTTCAAAAATTGTACTAAATATGTTGTATACTGAATCTTTGATGGCTCCTGCATCAACGAGTACTAGTTTCGACAACGGAAGCTACACGGTGAAGTCAACAAGGGTACCGAAATCTTCTGGTTCTACACCAAATCCGCCTTTGTACATCGTTTACCCTACGGAAAAAGGGACTTATCCTGTTATACTCTTTCTCCATGGCTTTTCGATACCTAATACTTCTTATAGTGACCTCTTCGACTTTATCGCCTCTCATGGATACATTGTCATTGCTCCGGGTCAAACTTTGGTATTTTTTTTTCTTTGCAATTGCTGAAATATGTATTACTTTGAGTTTAAGCTACTATATTCTTTATAGGATGAAGAAATTACCCTAGCTTATCATGCATTCATGTTACTAGTGTTAAAGTAGCCAAAAACTAAAGCCTTTGTGTAGATCCTAATGAATTAATGCATGATATATATGCTAGACAATAATTTTTTTCTGTTTGCTCATGTTTTTTCTAGTTTGGATTTGTGACGGGCCTATGTATATGCTCCGCGGTTGGAGATGTGGAGGATGCAGCCGAAACAGCTAACTGGATACACACAGACAATGGCCAAAACCTTCAACTAGTACTACCACATGATGTATCACCAGATCTTGATAACGTAGCTCTAGCCGGCCATAGCAAAGGTGGAAAAGCAGCTTTTGCATTAGCGTTAGGCCACGCCCAAACAAGCCTCAAATTCAAGGCTTTAATAGGGTTGGATCCTGTTGCAGGTCGAGATAACTCCAACAGGCTCGAACCCAAAACCCTAAACTACATACCACATGACTTCAACTTGGCAATGCCTGTAGCCCTTATTGGGACAGGTTTGGGAGATGATAGTTTTTGCGGGTGCATCCCACCTTCAGCACCTTGGGGATGCAACCATCCGTTTTTCTTTAACGAATGTAAGCCCCCTTCTTGTTATTTTGTGGCTAGGGACTTTGGTCACTTGGACATGGTTGATGATTGGTTAGTCAGGTTAGCGGGTATGTTTATATGCAAGACAGGAAAAGGTTCAAAGGATGATATGAGAAGAGCTTGTGGAGGCATTTTTGTGGCATTTCTCAAGGCTTATATGTTTCACAACGCCGATGATCTCACCGCCATTATTGATTCACCTAATTCAGTTGCTCCCATTAAGCTTGATCCTGTTTTATGGCTTCAATCATAAGAGCTTCATTTGTGGTTTTTTCACATATTTGTAATAAGCAACGATTTAGAATGGGTATTTGTCACATATTGCAAAAGATTAGCGTGGAAACAACTTGTGTACCAAAGAAAAGCTAGAAAAGTGTCTAGAACGTTGATTTAACCTTTAATAATAAAACGTTACTTGGATCGTCAAAGCTGGTAAGTTTAGTTATGAAATCCAAAGTTCGAAACATGTCATACTTTAATGCGAAAATGGCACGTACAAACTAGATTTCATAAATACATTCTTTGTAGCTCGCATATACTTTAAAACTAGAGCTACGTACATGTTTTTTATAATTTTATCAAATACTACTGTATTTCTTACCATCACTGATAAAATTAGTTTGGTTCACAATTTAAAATAAAATAACATCAGGTAAAAGATTTAGAAATGAAGGACAAAAGCATATACTATAGCACTAATTAAGCTTCGGAAAAGCATAGTTATATAATTGGCAACTACAAATATATTTTTTTAATCAATTTTAATTTTTACGACCTTTTAGCTTATTAATTCACGAGATTTGAACTCACCGTCACACTAACTTAAAACCGGTCAAACCTTTCATTTTTAAGAGATCGGCGTGAGCATTTCGAAGTTTTGGCATGCAAGATTATGAGGAGATTATGATTACTTTTATAAAAAATCTACTTAAAATATAAGCTTCGTTTGGCAGAAGAACTTATAAGAGATTATAAGAAAAATAATCTTTCATAATCTTTTAAAATCAAATGTTATTTCATGTAGCTTATAATAATAATTTCTTTTCATAATCTCCATCTATAGTTTCACTTCTAGTAACAGTTACTTTTGTCAAACATACCATTAACAGAAATAAACTTAATACTTAAAAAAATGATAATCACTAAACCCACCCTAATCGGTTAATTGGCAACTAATCTACAAGACAATATCTTATTGATGGACCATCAATCAAGTTTTGATGCTATCCATATCATGATAATATATCTTTTAAGAAAAGTTATGTAGCATAAACTTAGATTATGGTAACTAGCCTCGAGGCTCATGAATTTCATTAAATAAAAGGGTTTTTCTAACTTGTGCCTCTAGAGCACATAATAAGAAGGCAGGGGCCCACAGAAAAGTATAAAAAAATACGCATGGACCTACAAAATTTGTGAGTCCATGAGTATTTTTTTGTACTTTTCTATGAGACCCTGTGTATTTTTTTGTACTTTTTTACCTTTTATCATGTGCCCTGTGGGCACAAGTTAGAAAACATTATTCATAAAAACTTTTATATTCGTCACATGAGTATCGAGATTGCATGTGATGTTTTCTTTTCAAAATATATATACCTTGTATGGTAGGTTACAATGACCCTAGCAATCATGCTTAAAAGATGGCATATAGTTTTGTCATTTTGTAACTAGTTGGTCCCTAGATATAAATAAAATTGGCATTTATAAGCTCTTTCGTATAATTTGTACATGTTCAAGATCTTTAAAATGCATGAAGGTTAAGACGTGATGGACACAAAAGGTCAAAATCTTTCACTTCATCGTGGTCCAAAAACCTCAAATTTGGACAAGTGTTGTACTATATTACTTGGATCCATATGATCGAGATAAGACCATTGATGCTTTGTACCTTTACATGGACCCGAATCCGATAAAAAATCACATATCGGATCGTATTCTTTGGTAACTATAATTGTTTGCATTTTTATATATTCTAGTAATCAGTATTTTAGTGTTTGGTGAATTTGGTTACGGAGAGAGTAATGAAGAAATTATAACAAATATTGAGTGAATCCAACCAACCACCCCTTGATTCACTTATAATCTCATATCCAATACAATACAAGAAAAGAAATCAAGATTGATCACAAAGAATGATCAAACAATACAACTGATAATGATACAGTACTTAGATAGATCAAAACAATTGATCTATCAACTGAAACTAACAATACGATGAGAGATAGAGAAATATTAGGGTTTTAGAGAGAGAGAGAGAGAGAGATTATAGATATGAAGACCGGCTGACCCTCCAGCTTATATAGGCAGCAACTATCAACACTTGGTAACATTAACCCCTGCACATATACCGACATACAAACACAAACTAAACATAGGGTTAGAGGTTAGAAAGACTAAGGAAAAATAACAATACAAGCCCCTGAACTTTTAGACAGAAAAACTTGATATATTTAACACCCTGAGATGTAATTTGTAGTTTTCTCCAGATTATCTATTGTAGTCATCATCTCCTCTTTCCTTTCAGTAGCAGAAGTAAACCCCCCAAACTTTTTATTTAGCTCTTGTAGAAGAATTGCATTAACATTAATCTCCCAGATCTTCAACTCCCTTTTGTAGCTTGCCTTCCTATGTTGTCCTACCTTTTTCAACCATTGATTACCCTCTGTTGACAACTTTTGAATCAACTATAACACCTTCCAATATGACATTTTATCTTTCATTTCTTGCAATAGTTCCAAATCACCTGCGAATGCAGCCACCATACTAAAAATGCCTACAATCGTCACACCTGATACTCTTGCCAATACTTGCCTCAACTTGACTATTTCATTTATTTCGTTCTCTTTGAATATGTTTTTAAAAAAAGCTACTGTTTGCTTACATATATATGCAAAAGATAGGACAAACTTATTGGAAAATCTAACACCTTTAGCAGCTTCAAGCTCATCGAGCTGCTATCGCATCTCTTTATAAGTGTAATATTCTGCTCTACTTTTGACCATAATTTGCTCCATTGCCAACTTTACACTTAGCCAACTATCAGATATATCTGTCAGCAACATTACGAAATCGTTGTAAAGTTTGGAGAATACATGGTTTATCTGATATAAGTCATAAGCTAAAGGAAGTAATCGCCCATGTTCCCATGCTTCCTTATATTCATTTAAAACTTTTTGGTTCATTTCAAGTAGAGATTGAATTATGTTATGAATGCCACCCAAGGAACCACATGTATCATAGTGATGAAAAAACTCTATTCTACTGCTGGTGAGATTATTATATATAAGTGAATGAGAAGAAAGAAAGCCCATATCATCTACTCCTACGAAAGTATCTTGAAACAGAAAGTCCACTGCCTCACTTGTAGATTCTTCATAAAATTAGGATTTGCTAAATGATAAGAAGCACTAGGATAACCCATGTTTAAAACCTGTATTTATTATTATGGCCACCTCAATCATATAACTATCCCACACCCTTGCCATGCACTCATTTTTAGTGCAGGATTCCCCTAGTACACCCCTCCGAGTCTATCCTTTTCACGGTTCTCGTAATTTTCCAGTGAACTCTGGATTATTAATGAAGAGCATTGTTTACACCCAAATTTACACCCAAATCGCCTTAGCCTTCCTTATATGTACTCGCTTTTAGTACATTATTATAAACCCTTAATTATTGCAGGAGTACATAGTTGCTAAGTCGAGTAATTTATCTGTGTATACAGTTTTGGAATGATTGGAAATCATGGTAGTTTTTATCTTATGAAGAATTGGGGAAGAAGTCACCTATTACCCCCATTAGAGCTCAATACGCTCCATGTTTTGTTGATCCTTTCAATTCGGGTCTGTAATTAGTTGATTGTAATGAGTTAGCAAATACTCAAGTGTAGGGGTGTGTTTATAAACCCCAAGTTATGTATTATGTTCATTAAAAAAAAGAGATAAAAATAGAAAAGAAAAAGAAAGAGTTTGATGTAGAGTTTGTATGTCTTAGTTCGTATATTTTAGTCCTAGAGTGGTCGAGTCTTGGCTTAGCAACGCCTCAGCATGTATTCTTGTAGTTAATTAACTCACCACCGCCCATGTATATACCATCCGTTGTTGTTATTTAACCTACACCCAAACATCACAACCCTTTAAAAGACCTCTTTGATAGTAATTCCTAGTACTTGCGCCTAGCGGTAGAGGTTTGATCCTTTACCAAGCATATGGTAATTTATATGTCATGACATGTAATGAGTGTTATTTTCCATTTTTCTATACTGTTATAATTCATTATACAACTGAGAGAAAGAGAGAATCCAAATACTTATGTGAGGTGCTAGTATATAACTTCCGTGCTTTTAATTACGAGGTGTCATTTTATATACATTTTCAGGGTCATTTAACCCCCTCAATCATGCAAATATGCCCAAATTATGTACTTAATCGTTCCTTTTGTTTTTTCAGCACTTGGAAGGCTTTTGGAGGTACACGTGACTTGGGCTCATTTAAAGAAAAATAGACAAGATTACAACTCTACACCGAAGTGGTTTTAAGAATTGCTCACAGAGCCTGGAGACGGCGTCACAATATCCTAGCAACACCGTCAGTTCATATAAAAGACGGTGTCAAAAAACTTATGATGGTGTTAGAACGTAACCGCCTCAAAAGAAACCCTAAAAGATTCGATGAAGCGACGGTGTCAGAAAACTTGCGACACCGTCGCGGCCTATTTCCTATATATACATACTCGTTTTTAGGGTTTTCAGTGTGTAACTTTTGGGAACCGAACCCTACTTTTAGAAGACGATTATACCTGCTATTTAGGCCTTTTTAGGGGGTCAAACCCCTCTTGTATCAGCCTTAATTACATGTTTTAATCAAGTGAGATCTCCTATCTTTTATCATTCAATATGTCTATGTGTTATGTGATTGATTCTTGTTCTTCACTTCCATTTAACATGCTAGGCTAGATCTTTTAGTATTTACTTATGATTGCATGAAACCTAGTTTGTAGATCCTTTTAATGTTGCTTCTTGTGATGGATGTGCACGTTAGGCTTTAGAAAACTAGCCATAAGATATTAAATTAGCATAGATGTCTAGGGAAACGCGAGTGCGTAAAAGGATACCATCGATAACAGTCTTTATACTACCTTACCCCTAATATGTTTGATCTCTCTTAAGTGTTTTAATACATGTAATGTACTCTTAGGGGCCTTGTAATAGTCTTCATACTACCTTACTTGTGCGTTGCCTTAACAGAATATTACGTAGACTGCGTTTCGTGTAATTCGCTCATGAATAAGGAAATACTTACACAGATCATAACAAATGTGACAAAGCAACAGGATTAGGAAAAGCAAATTAAGAAGTAGTGCATGATTAAGTAAATACGCTCGTTTATCATATAGTTATCACCAAAGTAGTTTAGATTTATTATTAGTTTAATTAGCTAAAACCAAACCAAACCTCTCAAAACTAGAATTTTACATGCTTTCTATAAAATATAAAAATATAAAAATACAAAAATAATCTTCTCTCAACCCTTAGACCTTTGTTATATTCTATTCGAGCCTTCCTAACCTATTCCCCTAGAGAACGATAATGACCCCTGAGTCTTGCCTTACTACACTACAACGGTTAGGTACTCTACCTAGGGAGTTGTAAAACACTTTGCGAGTTTACAAGACCCACATCATTAGTCTTTCACTTTAACTGGGCCTACTAACTTATGTTAAGTTGTTAACCTACAAGGGTAAACCCGTCTTTTCCCATCTCCTCATAGTATTAAATGCTCTCATCAACCCGAACCTATAACTCTCACAGTCCCCTACGTTTTAATATATTTCTCTCTAAAACCATCCATCTTCTTCCCTAAATCAAAGGTTAATCAAACCCTAATTTTTTATATCTAAAATAATAAAAAGTACTTAGATGGTGCTCCTACTGTATAACATAAGAGAAAATGGTGTTGATGATCGTGATCCGTACAAGATGTATAGTAAGTACTTTAAAAAAAAATTAACAATGCTGGTTAGTGCAAAAGGTTTTGAATCGTTATAATTAATTTTTAGTATGAATAATTGGATTTGAAATACTTTATTTTATTTGTTGTCGTTTGAAACCCTAAACTGATTGTTATTTCTTAATTTTTTTGCAGAAACTCACTCTACTCTGTTTTCCATTAAGCTGCATCATGGTGGTGTTTTCACAAAATTACCAAACAGGAAATACAACAATAGTAACATTACTTTTGTTGATATGATAGACAGTGATGAGTTTTCTGTCCATGAAATTGTTTCTATGCTAGAAGACTTAGGACATGATGGCCATAAGGTAATGTTTTACCATTTCTTGAAACCATGTTGTAATTTAGACAATGGACTAGAACCTCTAGCATGTGACAAAGATGTTGTGTTATTAGCTAAGTATGTGACAGAAGGTCTTAAACTACTTGAAGTTTATGTTGAGCATGAAAAGACCAACCCTGACATATACACACCACCAAAGCCTAAAATACTTATAATGGAAGAGTTAGATGATGTTGAACCAAGAACTTCAAAGGCAAGGATTACACCAGTGGCTAAGAAACTAGTTTTGGATGTTAATGAAAGTTAAGGTAGTGGAAAAGACAAAGGGAAAACTAGTAGTAAAGGTGAACGTAGTGGGAAAGAACAAGAAACATATGTTGTTACTTTAGAAGCAGGTCAAAGTAGTGTAGTTGGTAATGATGGGTCTTCTCAAGTCCCTAGTAAGTTTATCAATAACTTTTACTCATCTTATAACCCTTATAAAGAATCACAGGATCCTAACTTTGACCCATTTACTAACTTGGACTTAATTTTACCAATAGTTAACAATAGGGAAGGTAATACTAGTCCTAATGTTGAGGTTGAGGATAGAACAGAGGGTGAGGATGGAACAAAGGTTGAGCATGGACCATAGGGTAAGGATGAAACAGAGAATGTAGAAACAGATGTTGATGAGGATACTAAGGAAGATACTGATGAAGATGATGATGATAGTCAAGATAGTGATTACTTAGTAGATGAGGATAAAAATTATTGCAAGAATTGTTACTTAATTGCTTAAAGTTGTTAATTGCGGTAATTATGGAGAACATTGTGAAGACAAGCTAAAAGGCGCACATTTTGGAGCTTAAAAGATGATATTTAAAGATTACTTATTTCTGACTACATACACCGTATCCGGCAAAGAAGATACGGCGTATCAACGCCTGGACTTCACAAGAAAACGCGTACGTTCAATACCTAATACAGCGTATCCTGGTTATTACATACACCGTATCCAGCTGGTCAAACAATCAATGATTCTGCATTAAATGTGATTAGAAATAGTTATTATTGATTGATTGTGAACGTAGCGCGCACTTCGAGGGATTCACCCCTATACGTCGTATTGACCTCACTCAATACGGAGTATCCACCTATTTTCAAAGACTATAAATAGAAGAATCAAAAACGAGTTTTCAGTGTGCTTAATCATATTCTCTATACCATAAACATAAAAGTTGATTTTCTGAAGAGACGAAGAGCAGCCAAGGTCAAGCATCGATACTAATTCCATAGAAGACATTGTGTAATTCCTATACTCTTATAATCATTCAACTTTTGGTATCGTTCGTTAACTCGGTTAGTTTACCGTGGTTGTTTGATTATACTTGTATTATTACAATGGTTATGGGCTAATACCCTCGGGTATTAGCCAATTTAATAAAGATTCAATGTATGGTTTGTTTAATCTTGATTGGTTAATTTATCATTAATTGTTTAATTATGTTTATCACCTCATACTTGTCTATGTGCTTGAAAATGTGACATGTCATTCAATTGGGTCTAGTAAGACTGACCAAGTGATCTAGATACTAGGATAGCTCTCCATATCGTGTTTTATATATCTAGACCAATATGATCACAAATACTGTCCTATCTTTGCCTTTAGATTAGTGAGCTTAATTGGACTGGCAGGTGACCCTTCGACCCAACGAGTACGTTCTTAATCAATTGGTAAAGACTTGGACAGTGGACTACCAGTATATAAAATACCGTCAAGCGGTAAGTAGGTAAAGTCTCGATGGGCTAGGGTTTAACAAGATCACCATTGCTTTAATCCCTAAGATAGATTATAATTAAATTAAAGGATGCTTTATGCGGATGCGTTAATTGTAACAGGATTTAATGTGTCTAGGTCTTAGGAAGAAGTCTCGCCTAAGTCTTAAGAATGATATGCCGCCTCGAGATAAGCAGCCATTGCACTAAACAAACAAACCAGCATTTAATCGGATTTAATTTGGCTAATACAGTTTTCTATCATTTGGCTTGACCGCTCTTTTATCTTGTGATTTTCTTCTTGCGTGATTATTGTGTATTGAATTGATTTAAGTCACCACCAAACCTATGCCAGTCTCTTAGGCTGAAAACCCCCCTTATCAATATAACTAGGTGTAGCATAGGTTTAACATTAATTAGAAATAACTAGACTAATTAATTAGAATAAAATACTAATAAAATATAAGGGTAACTTTCTCGCTCTTAGTGTTCGACACTCTACTTACCATGAAACTCCATCTTGATCGGGTACACTGCCTGTTAAAGTGTTGTTTTAGGATAAGTCGGCTAAATATAAATTTAAAATTTGGTAATCAATAAATACAACCTACACGACAGCACATCAAATTTTTTGCACCGTTGTCAGGGAGTGAAAATTGTTTAATCTTTATTTTATTAGTATTTTTAACCCTTAGCTTAGAATAATATAATTAGCATAATTTAACTCTGTTTGTATCTGATTAATTGTATGTTTAAATTTCTGCATTATTTAATTATTTTTCAAAGTATTATGTTCTGGTAGATCACATGATACGGTGTATTCACCAGTTGGATACGACGTATCAAACTTTCTACCCAGATACAACGTATTGATTTTTGTAGTCTAAACAACGTATCCTGTTCTTTCAAACAATACGGCGTATTCTGCAAACTCAATACGACGTATTGGCCTTCAGAAGATCCATACGGCGTATTTAAATTGATTGAATACGGCGTATCAATCACCTGATACAGTAACAGGATTCGATTCCTTCACATTCGATCTTCGTGATTTATTTTTTGTCTCCAGAGCATATCCTACTTATATTTTTACCTTGGTTTTAAGGTAAACAAAAGACACAATGACAGATACTATAACAGAACTCATCGTGAAAGAAGTTTTGGAGAAAGCTATGACAAAATCCGACTCATGTCTCGATTACGATTCGATAAATAAGCTTAGCAAGAAAATTTTTATGGAATTACAATATAACACTTTTGGCGAAATGGAGGAGGAGGATGTAGTCGACCACATTGCTGATTTCCTTGGAATACTAGACCCAATTAAAATCCTGATTTTCGACACTAATCGACTACGCTTAAATATTTTCCCTCTCTCTCTCTTACCGGGGCTGCAAGAGTATGGTGGTCAAGTGAAGGGAACAATAAGATCACCGCCTGGGGAATACTTGTTGGAAGGTTTTTCTGTAAATACTTTCCCCTATCTTGAGATGGCAAGGATTATGTCCAGAATAGCCACAATAAGGACGGGCCTGGCTATTATGAATTAATGACATGGATGGACTCAAGGCATAATGATAAAAGAATTGATCAAATGACTAAAAGCGCATTATGTCATGCTTGGGTATATGGATGGGGGAATAATGAGTCAGCAGATGATATCGTGTCCAACGATGAAGAATGGGAGGAATCTAACTATGGAAACCCTCTTAACACCAATGATGACTCATTCCTAGAACCTTATTTGGATGCTCATAAAAAAATACAAAACAAAGTGAGCGCAACCATGCGAAGAGTAATTGCGACACAAGTGAATTGGAAAGAGCACCCCACCCGAACAATATGAATGATGTGCAGCCCAATGGAAGGATGTGCAAGGCTGAGAAGTTCAAAGTTATAAAGTATTCGTGAGGACCCAACGAAGAGTACATTGCTATAAAAAATTGCGGATACAATACTTGGAAAAGGAGCAAAGATAGTTTGTCTCACATCTACCGAGAGATTTTTTGAAAACGAGGAGAAGGGTGGACGGTGACAAGAATGGATGAAAAATAAAGCTAAGCTGGAAAGAAAAAGTCTAACTTAAAGACTGGCTGAAAGAAAAGTGCTTACCGGGAGACAACCCGGATGTTTTTAATTGTTTGTCATTTGTGTTAAATTGTTTGTCGAGTTTGTCTTCCCAGACATTCCATGCGGCGTATCGAACCCCCTTGGATACGGCGTATGGACCTGTCAGGACTTTATCGGTCTTTAATTTCTGTATTTAAATTCCTGCAAACTTTAAAAAAATTTATTTTTATAGGATGCAATACGGCGTATCCTTGGGTTTAGGATACGACGTATTGACTACCTGTACAGTATATGTGTTTATTTTTCTGCATTGTAACCATTGTAAAACCGAGATAGGAATTGCACGTTTTGTCTTCTAAACTTTTATGCAAGACCTTGTTGTAAAGAAATTGACGAATTAGTGATGGTATACTCTGGAAAAAGACGTGTCTTGAACTCGTACGTGCATTCTGACGCCTCTTCAACACACTTTTACTCAAGAACTTAAACTGGATAATCATCCCGAGCAAAATATCAGGGGAGTTCCTCGTTCTAATTCTATTTCCCATTTTCTTGAATTGTTTTATCTATACAACGAGGACGTTGTATAACTTAAGCGGAGGGATGGAGAATTAGAACGCCTACTTTTCCTTCTTTTTACAAATAATATGTTATATGCTTAAAATTATGCCAAATTTAAAAAAAATTAGCATACTTTTGTAAAAATTACTAGTTACATTACCTCGCACACAAATAACCGTTAATGTCAAATTGTGAGAATTAAGCCTATTCCGTTTCCAAACGTTTACTATAAATTCCACAAAAATTATGAGTGTGTCGGTGATGTAGTGGACTTTAGAACTTGGCTTGGTATATCACTCGAGACCACAATGATGAGTACTATAGACTTAGATAGAGTAACCTGTTTAACTGGTAAATTTCTAGGAATACACCAAAAAGCCTATATGTTGTGATATTAACTAACTACACTGGTTAGTTAACCCTAGTATAACCCTTTGCTTACTCTCACTATAAGAGTAAGATACCCCTAAAAAAGCTTTTTGAGCCATTCCCGTCTTTTTCATACCAAATGTTTATTTCGTTACACCTTTACACCTTAGCCTACCATGTAGATTAAGCCTATTAATCAAAGTTGCTTGTTGTTTTTGTGTAAATTTTGTAGTTCTTGTGTCAAAGTGAAATTTTCTATCTCTGGTTAGGTCGTTGCACAATGCAATGGGAATGTAAAAATATGTAGCTCGTGTATTTTGCTACTTTCGCAATTATGTTTCATGTCCGAAGATAAAGTGTTTAAAGAAAAATTATCCGGATGAATTATGATGGTGAAGAAGGTGAAAATACATAGAGATTCGTATTATTATTTTGATACAAAAAATTGAAAAAATTAGAAAAATTACAACAAAAAAGAAGAGGAAAGTTTGAAGATAGTCGGTTCATTAAAAGCTTAAACCGATGGAATTATTTAAAGGATCGATTATTCGTTGACACGTGGTTATAAATCAACGATGTAAATTTTTATATAAAGTGGTAGATATCGCCACTTGTCTTGTAAAAGTATATATAAGTAGGGATGATTGGGAAGTTGACTGTTATGTGAACGCCAACTTAGGTTGACTTTGTCATTATATGATCGAGGCGTTTGTATATATTTCTGAGTCATTATCATGGAACGGTCGGTAAAAGTTACTAGCAACTATATACCTTATTTGTTCGGGCTTAATCTATTTGTTTTGTGAATTTTATTTAACAATAATTTATTTCCCTTTCCTAACAATTAACCTTAGGCTTTACTCGAATGAGGATGTGATCGAGTCATGCATGTCGTTACGACCACGTATGTGTGAATCAGCTACCTTGTTGGTTTATTACTTTTGGTGAAAGTTAGAAGATTAATACCCTATATCATTCTTCGTCTAAGCCCTTGGTTAAACTCGAATGAGGATGTGATTGAATCGCACATGTCTATTCCGTCATTACGGCCATGTATGTGTGATTCAGCTGCCTTGTTGGTGTGGTACTTTTGGTGAAAGATTGTTAGAATGATCAACCCTTATAAGCCTTTAAAATAAACCTAATTTACCTTTTTGAACTTGTTACTCCTTAGCTCTAGTGGTGGAGATGTGTATCCTTGCCAAGCATATGATAGAAAACTAATCACGACGGAGCAATTGAGCGTACCCATTAAATGTTACACCCTAAATTAGTTGAGTGATCTGAGTGTTTTCATTTCCCATATTTCGTGAGGTGCTTGGTTTTGTACAGGTGATTTAATGAAAGAATGCTTAAAGGAAAAATCCTTAACTTCGGTTAGGATACATTTTCAATAAAT
Source organism: Tanacetum coccineum (assembly GCA_026074375.1). Lineage (NCBI taxonomy): Eukaryota > Viridiplantae > Streptophyta > Magnoliopsida > Asterales > Asteraceae > Tanacetum > Tanacetum coccineum. Next base: position 5,642 of record BQNB010029424.1, on the reverse strand, counting down.
TTCTAGAGTCTACTTGAGGACAAGTAGGATTCAAGTGGGGAGATATTTGATGACATCAAATAACGTTACTTTTATAACATCATTTATCCCAAGTAAACTAACCACTTTTATATAATAATTGCAAAAATTGTTACTTAAATGCTTAAAGTTGTTAATTACAGTAATTATGGAGAACATTGTGAAGACAAGCTAAAAGGCGCATATTTTGGAGCTTAAAAGAAGATATTTGAAGATTACTTATTTCTGACTACATACGCCGTATCCAGCAAAGAAGATACGGCGTATCAGCGCCTGGACTTCACAAGAAAACGCGTATGTTCAATTCCTAATACGGCGTATCCTGCTAACTACATACGCCGTATCCAGCTGGTCAAACAATCAAAGATCTTGCATTAAATGTGATTAAGGATAATTATAACTGATTGATTGTGAAAGTAGCATGCACTCCAAGGAATACACCCTATACGCTGTATTGACCTCACTCAATACGGCGTATCCACCTATTTTCAGAGACTATAAATAGAAGACTCAAAAATGAGTTTTCAGTGTGCTTAATCATATTCTCTATACCATAAACATAAAAGTTGATTTTCTGAAGAGACAAAGAGCAGCCAAGGTCAAGCATCGATACTAATTCCATAGAAGACACCGTGTAATTCCTATACTCTTATAATCATTCGATTTTTGGTATCGTTTGTTGACTCGGTTAGTTTACCTTGGTTGTTTGATTATACTTGTATTATTACAATGGTTATGGGCTAATACCCTCGGGTATTAGCCACTTTAATGAAGATTCAATGTTTGGTTTGTTTATACTCGATTCCTTAATTTATCATTGATTGTTTAATTATGTTTATCACCTCATACTTGTCTATGTACTTGAATATGTGACATGTCATTCAACTGGGTCTAGTGAGACTGACCAAGTGATCTAGATACTAGGATAGCTCTCCATATCGTGTTTTATATATCTAGACCAATAGGATCACAAATAATGCCCTATCTTTGCCTTTAGATTAGTGAGCTTAGTTGGACTGGCAGGTGACCCCCCAACGAGTACGTTCTTAATCAATTGGTAAAGACTTGGACAGTGGACTACCAGTATATAAAATATCATCAAGCAATAAGTGGGTAAAGTCCTGATAGGCTAGGGTTTAACAAGATCACCATTGCTTTAATCCCTAAGATATTTTATAATTAAACTAAAGGATGCTTTATGCGGATGCGTTAATTGTAACAGGATTCAACGTATCTAGGTCTTAGGAAGAAGTCCCGCCTAAGTCTTAAGAATGATATGCCACCTCGAGATAAGCAGTCATTGCATTAAACAAACAAACCAGCATTTAATCGGATTTAATTTGGCTAATACAGTTTTCTATCATTTGTCTTGGCCGCTCTTTTATCTTCTGATTTTCTTCTTGCGTGATTATTGTGTATTGAATTGATTTAAGTCACCACCAAACATGTGCCAGTCTCTCAGGCTAAAAACCCCCCCTTATCAATAGAACTAGGTGTAGCATAGGTTTAACATTAGTTAGAAATAACTAGACTAATTAATTAGAATTAAATACTGATAAAATATAAGGTTAACTTTCTTGCTCTTAGTGTTCGACACTCTACTTACCACGAAAATCCATCTTGACCGGGTACACTACCCGTTAAAGTGTTGTTTTAGGATAAGTCGGCTAAATATAAATTTAAAACTTGGTAATAAATAAATATAACCTACACGACAATACATCATTGATGCTGACATGTAAGACTTTGAATACAATATTAATAAGAATGTGGAGTTTATGAGATGTAGAGACAGGGTAGAACCAGTAGATAATAAAGAAGGAGATGATGAGGATGATGAAGTATTATATAATGATTACTTTGGAAGTGCTTCAGATACTGATGATGAAGCCAACAAGTTAAGGAAAAGGAAATTAAAGCAATTAAGGAAACAAGCACATGCCAGTGAACAAATTTATTAGACATATTTCTATGTGGGAAAAGAATTTCCAAACAAAGATGAGGTAAAGGCATACATTAAGGAACATTCAATTGAGACAAGGAGGGAAATAAGAATGGAAAAGAATGACAATCAAAGAGTTAAAGAAGTTTGTAGAGGTGTTATTCCTTCTCTACCAGCTTTTGAAGACATAAGTAATGATAGTAGGCCAAGTCAGTCTAGTGGGTTAAAATAAAAATGGATAAAGGCAAAAATTGTATAGTCCAATAGGTACAGAAGCCCAAGCAAACAAAAGTTGACTAAGGAGAAGCTTATTAGTGCGGGTAAACCTAGTAGCAATAAACAGGTGGATGATAATAAATGTCCATAGGTGGTGCTAGTTTCCAAGATCAAAATTTTTGAAACATGGCAGGTAAGAACATATAAATAAGTCCATAAATGTCTACAGTCAAGAACAAAATTATATGCTACCTATGAATGGTTCTCTAAAGAATTAGTTAAGCAATTGAAAATAAACCCCAAGATTCATGTTAGGTCAGTCTAAGAGAAACTCCAACAAAAACATGAGCTAGTTGTTTCACAGAGTAAGGCTTTTAGAGCAAAACAAGAAGCTGAAAGGAAATTAAAGGGTGATTACACACTTCAATACAAGATGTTAAGAGATTATGTTTTGGAGTTACAAGAAGCTAATCCTAACACAACTGTGAAAATCCATGTTCAGTCAGAAGCAGATCATCAAGTTCCAACAAGAGTTTTTAAAAGAATATATGTATGTTTGGGCCCTTTGAAAGCTGGATTCAAAGCTAGGATGAGGGAATTGCTTGGATTAGATAGGGCATTCATGAAGGGTCCATATACAAGACAACTTTTAACTGCTGTGAGTGTTGATACAAACACTGGTATCTATGGAAATGATCATGATATGATCATGTGTGTTTTTTCTCTCCTCTTAGGAGAGAGAAAAACTCCTCTTTTTATGGTGATTTTCAACAGTCTACTCCTCATTTACTGATCATAAAATCTGCCCTATAGTTTCATATATCCTCAGATCCGTGTTTACACATGTTTTTTTAGATATCGTTTTCCATGGTTGTGTTTTATTATCATTTTTAGGGCTGCCGATATTATCCCTTGTTTGAACATAGATCTGATTTTTCTAATCAATCTATTATTCTTCAATAACCCTATTTTATTAAGGTTTAGCTGCTTTAGGGTTATCTTCTTATCCCTTATTGCGGTTTGTGGTTTGATCTGTAAGGGTTTCAATCCCTTTATGTTAGGGTTCGTCATCCTTTTGTCATTCTTGTCGATATAGATATGCATCCCTTACACGTTTCATTAGGGCTTGTAGATATATCTATATCAGGATGATCGCATCTGTATAATTATGGTGTGTGAGTGTTCAAAACCCTAAACCCTCTTTCTTACTCATATATGATCGCCTGGCCTTAAATAGTCATATGTTTGTTTAGGGTCTGATTGGGTTTGGTGTTAGGGTTTCGATTTGTCCTATCTTCTTAGGATTGCGTTTTTTGGTTGTTGTACCATTCTCTTGGTGCTGTAATCATTATATCCTTATCATATTTGTTTAGATCTATAAATGAGGGAGGATTAAGGTCTGGATTTTAGACGCGATCTCAAAACCCTAATTTTTAGGGCTTTGTGTTTTTATCCCTTTCTAACACTGTTTGGATTTTGTTAGGGTTTTGTTCGTGATGGAACATTGATGCGTATTTTAATTTAAAATATATTTTATTTAAATTAAAAATTTATAAAACTCACTTTACCTTTGCAAACGCACTAACGGGCAGAGAACCCAGTCGCGAGTAGTGTAGAGATGGTAAATCCTAGGTCGTCCCAAGAGCTAAGTGTTAATTAGTTTTAATTTGAAATGTCACGCTTTTAAAGTGGTTTTAAGATTGATTTTGAGATAAAAAAGAAATTAAATATGCGGAAATTAAAAGAGATAAAAGATATCAGGAAGAGAAGCGTGCTAGCCTAGCCATTACATTACTATCCTTATAACTATGTTTTCTTGTACAATGTTACATCATGATCTCATTAGTGGTTTCTAAAGTCGACAGACCTGAATAGATATCTTTAGTCAGCCCTATAATTCCTGCGATCCTGAATCCCTCAAAAGTTATGAAGGTAGGGCAACCAGATCATAGTGATTAATCCTAACTATCCCAAGAACTAGTCTAATAACCTATACAGATTATTAACCCTCTCTGAAAGAGTTCCTGTGCTTTTTAAGTATATTAAGTGATAGAGGCGGTAACAGGCTTAGTTCCTAAACGAGGGTTAGAGTAATCATCCAATCCTAGTACCCTGCTAATCCCATGTTTAAGTGGTAATCTAATAATATGATTAACATGATCTAAACCACCCGCAATACTACCAAAACCTAGGGTTACATGATAGTCAAAAGGATATTCAACAAAACCATGATTTAACAGGAAACAATAATTATAATGATAGTAGATTCATGACTAGACCAACACTCGAAGTGCTTAGCCGCTCATGGCAACAACAAAGCAAGAATTAATAAAGACAATCATGGATAGAAAACTCATAATTCTTATAGAAATTGTTTATGAACGATTAAATACAAAAGTAAGTTTAGTGTGATCTCCCTTGGACTTCTTATGAAAATTTTCAAGCTATGGAGGCCTTGATCACCCCTTATGTAACATCCGAGAATTTTCGGATTTTTAGAAGACTAGTTTATCCTTTGACTTTTCGGGTCTGGCTTGACTTATAAGAACGACCATCTAAATCACGTTTTCACGGCTCGGACCCTAAAGCAATTCGATGTGAAACGACATTCCTGACAACTTTTCAGTTTTACCCGAGACCTGGAACCGAGCCGAAAAGGGCTAAAACAGCACCGCAAACATTATTCGAACAATATACAACGCGGACACACAAAAACAATTAAATTTGTTTTTAGTTATCAGTATTTATTTAATAAAAATATTAAATAAATTATTCATCATTTTTAATTAAAAGCGTTTTTGAAAACGCGACTATTCGAGTTGAAATCCATTTTTATTTCGGACGGAGCGAAACCGGTTCATAAAAATGAATAACGGATATTTTATTAAATGTTATAAAATATTTATGAAATATTATCATGCGAATACTCATTTTTATCGGAAAAATGATTTGAAAAACAATGGCGCAAGTTTCGTGCGTTCAATCATCCGTTAAGTCGCTCAAATGAGTCCCGAACCACTTTTGTCAAAACTATAATAAAAATGTTACGCTTTAAACCCCTCAACTATAATAACTTGTCCGTTAAGTCTCATTCTCTCTCTCTTAAAAAAACACAACACCACAATCCATCTCTCTCTCTCTTAAAAAAATACAACACCATTGTCGGCTGCCACCCCACCACCGCCGGCTGCCACCACCACCACTGGACCTGCTGTCGCCGTTGTAAGTTAGTCGGAATATGTGTGTTTTATATTTAAAGTTTGTTAATATTTATTATAAAGTTTATTTTGTAAACTTTATTATTTTTGAATCTCTCTCTTAAAAAAAACACAACACCACCGTTGGCTGCCACCCCACCACCGCCGGCTGCCACCACCACTGGATCTACTGTCGCCGTTGTAAGTTAGTCGGAATATGTGTGTTTTATATTTAAAGTTTGTTAATATTTATTATAAAGTTTATTTTG
>BQNB010029423.1:0-55740 GCA_026074375.1 Tanacetum coccineum | reverse complement strand
CTGTGTGCATTGTTGTGTATGTTGTGTTAGTCATGGTTGTGTAGCTCTTTGTAGTATATATTATGAGTAAGGATATATTAGTAGAATATGCGCTAGTTATTTTAAATCCATTATCGACACTTCTCATATTGCGTCAAACTTGATTGGTGATTTGATACAAATGATCTAATCCGAAAACCTCTTCTGGAGGCGGTCCCTTAAATAGGGCGGCCCCCTGATGTACTAGGCGGCCCCCATATATTTATGGGACCACCAGCAAAGAGTGATGTAATCTTTGATCTTAAAGTTTTTTAAAGGAAACATATTCACCCCCCCCCCTCTATGGTTTCCACAATTGGTATCAGATCCACATCGCTCTAATTTTCAAAACAAATGGTTTTTAAAATAGAGTACGATCCATGTATCAAATTACCCATGAAGGGAGATTAAATATGCAAAGTGTTTTGTTGTTTGATTCGTAATAGTTTTGTTGTTAAATATACCTCGTGTACTAGCTTGAATGAAAATATTCTCAAAAAGCTTGAAAGTGTTATATACGTCTTTGTAAGTCCTATGAGTAAAAATGATGTCTATTACATGTGTTTTGTGTGCTGGAACACCTCCCTGAAGTCCTGCGTCCCTACATTAAGTTACCAAATGATTTTATACGAAAAATGTATTTTTGGGTCACTAGTGGCGGTCCCATAAATGTCTGGGTGGCCCCCTAATATATCTGGGGGCCGTCACCTTTATGGGGGCCGCCTGTTTGTTTCAGCAGAATTTGGCAAACTTTGAAAAATCATATAAAATCAACTGTAAGTTCCCAGAAGTCGTGCCACCCGCCATTTCGAAGATATATGAGTCTATTTTCATTTAAAAATACTTCGAAGTCTTCATTCTAAACTTAAATAACTCAGAAATGCAAAATACTACATTGTGGTCAAAACTTTGAGTTCCATTGTAACGTAAAACTTGTAGTTTACATTTTCTTTTGAGTCGAGCATTTTTAATTGATATATCTTTGAAAAATAGTGTATTTGTCCTTTCAAAATATTGATCTTAATTAATTTTTGAAATGGGGAAAATGGGGAGGAAATTATTTTTGTTTTTAAATAAAATCAAGCTATGTATACATCGTTATATCTAATACACAAAACGACGACGAATATCCTTATGTGTATGCTAGATGATTATGTGTGTTTAACTTATGTTTCAACTTGGTTAATAGATATTAATAAGTAATCATTACTATTTGTAATTGAGCTAATTATATATCTAAACATATGTGCCATGTATGCTATTTGTATGTTACTAGTCTTTCGTATTATGCCTAATAGGAATTACGCTAGATTTCTTGCGTTAAGTTGCAAAATTGTTTGTGCATTGCATATAGGCATAGATCACTATATTTACAAGTGTTACATAAATATCTTGTAGATTATTTTGAGTGTAGTAACCCATTTAGAAACGAGAGTAAAATAGTTTGTTAAGTGTGTAAAAAAATAATGTCCTAAGATCATATGTTAAAATCCTTCACTAAAATATTTCCAACACATTAAATCTCTTCCAAAAAGATGTCTAAATCTTTTCATCGTCTTACTTTGTTTGACCTTGGCTTGGTTAAACAAAAGAAAATATCATATTAATACATTAGTATTTAAGTAAAAGAAATTGTATTTTTTTTGTTAAACTTTGCTTGTGCTTGCATTGTTCTAAACACATATAAATGTAAAGTGAAAAGGTAACAGGCACATTACATTAATTATATTCTTTTTATAAACATATAGTATTTTACAAAAGATGTGTGTTGTATTAAAATGCTTAGAAAAATCATTTATACACTAATAAAATGTCAAAAACTATGCATAACAACAAATAGTTTTTCGCACAAGCAAAATATATGATAATCTTGAAGTAAGAAATTAACTTGTCATTATTCATCAACCTCACATTTACAACTATTCTTAGATGTAATGGATACACACTAAATGAAAATCTTTATTTGTCTTCTTTTAAAAGAGTGTCCGTGAGGATAAAGAAAGATTTCGAATATATATCAACTCATTATTCAAACTATGATTGATATTATCATCGAATCTAATTGACAAGTTTTTGAGTATGGACAAGAAATCGGATTCTTATTTGTCTAGATTTAAGATTATATCAAAATATAACAAGAGATATTATCTTAAACCTACATACTCAATCACACTCGATTAATATGAAAATAATGACATCCTTTTCCAAGACGATAAGAATATGCATTGGATCATAACTCACACTTGTGTAGATGATGTCATATTGAGTCTACTTGTCCAAAAGTTGTGTTCCAAATATTTGGCAAATATGCATAAAATACACAATGAAGTAGGATTGACGATTTGAATGTTTTGTCAAAAATATTCAAGTAATTTACCTTGCAATGCAATTGGTAAAGTCGTCATCTTCGAAAAGCCAAACATGAGCAAACGCACAACATATATAACTTTGCTCAAACAATTAAAAAGCACAACTCAAAACTCAAACTATCTACTCATCAAAACTCTCTCTTACTTGATTAAATAAGCATAATATTTCTTCTTCACCAAATGATAACCCTTTAACCATCTAGGGTTAGAATTAGGAAGAATTGAACATATTCCACAAACTATTTTTGTGCTTTCTTTCAATAGGTGATCGTAAAAGGATTTTAAATATGAAGATGATTATTATTCAAACGATAATCAATCTCATTATTCAATCTAATTACAAAATTAGAATATGAACATGAAATCGAGATTAGGATTTATCTGGATCACGGAAATATCAATCAAATGACCATAGATATTTTCTCGTGTCTACATGTTTAACCATCCTCGGTTATTACATGAAATCACGAAGTCGATTGCAAGACAACAAGATTAGTCATCAAATTGCAATTTACACTTGCAATGAAGATGTTTCGTTGAGTCTAAAGTTTTCAACATGTTGTTTATTAGCTATGTCAATTATAATTATGATTGTTGTATCCATGAAGTAATACCCCAGATTAGCTTCCGCTGCTATATTGTAAAAATGGGGGTGTTACAGCAAGTCTTGGTTGTCATTTCCGAAATCTCAAACCAAGAACCCTTATAACTTATATATGCTTCTCCTAATAACCTAATTTTAACACCATCTCCTAAATAGTAGGAAAATGATCCTTGCCTAAATTTGGCACCTCCACGGATCGATAGATCCTTCGTCCTAGATTTATCTTCGATTTAGGTAGATCCGCCCTATGGCATTAGAGTTAAACATCTTCTTCTTGTCAATCTCTTGCTTAAAATTCTAACATACATGTAACTAAACTTTAGTTAATCATCATTTATTTCTACAAAGAAACAAACACATGATCTATTGAGGTAAATAACCTTAATTGGATTTGTTTCATAAAAGACATGCAAAGGTGCATTCTTTGAACACTCTCATTGTAGAGCATTACACATTGTCACTCTTAAGCATACTCCTAGATCCTAGATGACTCATTCTCTCTTATACATACAACAACTTGCTTGCTCTCTCATTTATCCTTAGAATTCCACACATCTTGATTAGGATTATGCGAACCAAAATTAAAGCATGTAAGTTGAGTCATAGTAGGCCTTGTATGAAAAGACAATACAACTTTTATCTTTGCTACACTTCATTAGAAAAATATAAGAATTCTATTTTGTCTAACATGAGAATGACTAATAGAGAATCTATTATACTAGAAATTCAATTTGACCTACCGGTTGAATTGCTTCAAAGAGTGAAGTTGGGTTCGTGGTATAACCTATAAAAATGGTCGTGTTTAGCATGAATTGAGCACCACTAGTGATAGTCTCATATTCATTCTCTAATTTGATTAAATGGCTATTCTTAAATATGCCTAATGATAGTATACATCGATAGACTGTGTATTTCATTAGGAGTGCACACTAAACGGTGTAGACGGTCTCAACTTGTTGGTATTTGGGTTGTGGTGCGTCTTAGTTTGATGATGGTGGCTAGAAGATAGTAAGATAACCGAAGATTGAATTCTAGACACGAATTAGAGCATCCAAGACAACACAGGAGCTCGCGAGAATTTGGACGGGGCATATAGTACGAGATAGGGGAGTGGAGGATATGCGCGTTGGCGGATGATGTGGTGGGGGATAGGTACATAGCTAATAAGTAGAGTTGTATTAGAGGTAGAAGGCAGGGTGGTCGCCACACACATACTTAAGGTGATGCAATTCCACCAAATAACCAAAAAAAATAACACAAAATAAAAATACAACTACACAAAACCGAAATCTAACAATAATACCAAATATAAACATACAAAACCACAACAAAAAACACGCAACATAAAAAATAAAAAAAAAAATATCCAAACCAAAAAAAAATCACTAAGCAAACAAACAACGACACACAAAAAAAACAACCAGAAAAGCACGAAACCTGCCAAACCAAGAATACCGAAAAAAAAAAAGAACCACAAGCAAAAATACAAAAAAAAAAAAAAACAAAAAGCAACCGGATCGATGGATCCTTCCGTCCTAAATTCATCTTCGGTTTAGGTAGATCCGCCCTATGGCATTAGATTTAAACATCTTCCTCTTGTCAATCTCTTGCTTAAAAGTCTAACATAGATGTAACTAAACTTTAGTTAATCATCATTATTTCTACAAAGAAACAAACACAAGATCTATTAAGGTAAATAACCTTAATTGGATTTCTTTCATAAAAGAATTAAATGTGCATCTTTAACACTCTCAAGATATAGAGCATACACATTATCACTTTTAAGCATACTCCTAGGTCCTAGATGACTCATTCTTTCTTATAGCTACAACAACTTGCTTGCTCTCTCATTCAACCTTAGAATTCCACACATCTTGATTAGGATTATGTGAACCGAAATTAAAGTACATTAGTTGAGTCATAGTAGCTTTTATGAAAAGACAATACAAAAATTAATATTGCTCACACTTCATTAGGAAAATATAGGAATTCTATTTTGTCTAACATAAGAATGACTACTGGAGAATATATTGCACTAGAAATTCAATTTGACCTAACGGTTGAATTGCTTCCAAGAGTAAAGTTGGGTTTGTGGTATAACCCATAAAAATGGTCGTGTTTAGCCTGAATTAAGCACCACTAGTGATAGTCTCATATCTTCTCTAATTTGTATTAAATGGAGCTCTTCTTAAATATGCTAATGATAGTCTACCACAATAGACTTTGAATTTCATTAGCGTGCACACTAAAAAGTTAGAAAGTTAGGTTTCCTCCTTATTCAATATAGACAACATGCATTTCACCTAGTGCTTAAAGTTTCAACGATGAAATGTACTCCACGTAATCTGCAATTAATATGTTTTCCATGTTGTCTTTGATGCTTAACGTGTATTTGCATAGCTATTGAAAGCATGTTTAGTTGTAAAAGCATTTGCTTTTCTAGCAATTTAGATAACATATCTCTTAGTTTATCTAAATAACACATGCTCCTAAGGATGCTAAATGCTAACACGTTATACAAGAGATGCATTTAAAATAATCACATTTTGATGCGTCATTTACATTACTTTACAGTGTTAATTGTGCACCTACACTATGTTAGTATAATGAAAGACATTTATATTTAAATAATCATATCGTCCTTACACATTAAACTTGTTGATTATTGTGCTTGGATGTATGCTTAGATACAACTTACATGCTTAAATATATATATCTTATGCATCTAGTATATAACTTCTCACACTATAATAATTATTCTTCGCGTCCGTGACCCACAAATTTAAAAAGTCAAAAAGAGTCACAAAACGGTTTCTATATCTCTCTAGAGTCTTCACTCACCACTCTCTTAATCATCCATCTTTCTTTCTTCCGAATAATCACTCTTTGTCAAGAAAAAGTTAGATACAAATCTAACACTCCTACTAGTACGTTTGACAACTTAAATATTTCATATGAAATATTCAAGTATCTTTAACTTGCGATCGCAAACATTAAATGTCATATCTAAAAATCCCTATTCAAGACTATTAACAACATAAGTTAAAACGCTCTCCTTTTCTCTTTGACGAAAACATCCGTTTCTCTTCGACGAAAACATCCTTTTCTCTTCGACGGCAACATTCTTCCTCTTCGAAGAAACATTCTTTCTCTTCGAAAAAAACATTCTTTTCTTTTGGACGAAAACATTCTTTCTCTTCGATGAAACATTCTTTCTCTTCAACGAAAACATCCTTTCTCTCCGATGAAATTTTTTTTCTGACGAAAAGATTATCTCTCTTTGACGAAAACACTCTTTGTCTTTCGATCACACCTCTTCCTTCTCACTCAACCACGCCTCTTCAACCATAGAAAGGGCTAATATCTTTCCTCCACTATTTCCGCTACCACCTTTAAAACAACTCTATACCTCGTCGTGTGATTGTTCTATGAGCATTCGCAATGCTCAGGAAGAGCTACATAACTTTTTGAGTATAGTTTATCGTACGCTAACCACCATCTGTCTTGACATTGTCAAGCTCGTCGTCTCTATCTTCGTTTTTTTTCTTTATTATTATTATTATTATTATTATTATTTTCGCGTACGAAACACAACAATGATACGTCACCATTTCCTTCGGGACAATGTCCAAAAGGAAACATCTCCATCGAAAAGGTTGCATCTGAAGATAACATCGCCGACATTCTTTCTTTACCCCTCAAGCGTGAATTGTTAAATTATCTTCGTCAAGGTTTATGAATGATGGAACACATTCCATAAATCATTATCTTCTCTTTTTCTAGTTTTAATTCTAGTCCGTGTTCCATTCTGTGTCGTGACAACTTAACTACTTCATCCGAAGTACTTTAAGTATTTTTAATTAGAGAAATGCAAATTAAAATGTCACTCTTTTTGAAAAATTCATCAATTTCCCTAAACATCTCTCCTGTTGGCGATTCGGCGGCCCCCAGATCTATTCTGGCGGCCCCCAGATATATTTGGGACCGCCGGGAGTAGCTTGTAATACCATTCATTTTTTTAATCCATAACCTAACCTTCCTCTCTTCTGCTACGAGATGACGTCTAATCCACACCTAAACCTATACCCAGTATCTCTCTATAGATCAATGGGTCATCCTCATATCCCAATTCTCATAATCATCGTTGCTTATAGTATCAATAGTCAAGTGAATTTCATATTGAAATGCGTCTCATTCTCAAACACAATCCTTTATAATTGTCATACTCATAAATTGGTCCTCACTTCTCGTAAACCTCTTTTCTCACCTTGAATGGTCTTTTTACTTTTAAACAGTTCCTCTCTTTCTTAAAAGTCTTCTCACTTCTGATAGTCGTCTCACTTCTAATAGTTTCTTTACTTCCGACGTTTCTTCTCACTTCTAAACGTTCATTTTCACTTCTAATAAGTCTTATCTTCCCTAACGTTTCCTCTCATGTCTAAACCTTTCTTCTCTTTTAATGTCCTGATATCTAAAAAATTCCACTTATATCTCTCATTATCTTAATTATTCATCCGAAATATTTAGTATTTGGCTAAATAGCAAAATGTCACTCCTTTCACTACTACCATTCCACTTTTCTAGAAAGTGAAGAGACATAAAAGAGAAGATATTCAATCTTCAAGTGTTATTGAGTTACCACACTGTTGAGTCTCTCATTATTCTTCCACCATGAAAGAACTACCACCTTATTTTACATACCCACATTTGTTCCTCAACATTGTCAACCAACAAAACACCAAACAAACCTTTGAATTCCCAATAATCCACCTTTGTCTTGATAGGATCATATGCACATCAATTGTTAGTGCAAATGATATATCAATCATTCTATCAACCTCTCGTCCAAACGTTCTTCTTTAGTATCGCTCATCCTTTCCCACTTTTTGGCTCTACGGAATCATTTTCATTCATATCTAAGAGCACATTGTCTCCATCCTCGTCTTATTTTTCTTTTTATTCTTTTAAAGTATATATACATTTTGTTTGACATATTTTGCTAAGATATTAAATGTCATTCGTCTACTTTTAAAAGGTCATTCTCATAATATTTTTGTGTCAATCAATAAACAAATCCCATTCTCGTTTATTAAAAGTCGGTCTCATCTTTCCCGTAAACATACTCTCGATTCTTTTTTATTTCATTATTTAAGGTTGTATTTAAAATAATGATTACTTGTGTCTAGTTTCTACTTCTCTTTCAAAGTGTCATACTTTAGAATAATAAAACCTAGAAGTGCATGTCTAGTTCCCCGCTAATGTTTTGCTATATGTATATGTGCACTTGTCTACTAACTTTGTTTTGTAGCACAACAATATCTTGATTCCTTGGTTCCCCAAACAAGGGGGAGCATACACCGAGGGGGAGCACTTGCAAGCGCTCTACTCATTTAAATTGCATCGAACTTCTTGAGCATCGATGGTAATTTATTGATCTACAAATGAATCCGATAGAGACAATTACAAGGAATGATATTATAATGGGACCATGAGCAAGGGGAGACAGGAATATTTGGGGTAAAATAGCAAGGTAAGTTGGTTTTAACAGACATAATCGAAAGACTCACTAGATGATGCAAGATCACCTTTATAGGAAGATAGGATCGAGGATTGTCAAATACAATGAAGGGTTCATTCGTACTCTAAATACTTCACCTCCTCCACTTCAAAACTACCTCAACCTTATTTCTTATACACTCAAAGTACCTACCCTCTTGTCTTGCCTACTTCTTAATTCTCATGAACTTTTCTAAACTATCCAAGAAACACACAAACCTTTATTTCTCATATATTCTCCTCATACCTCAAACCTATATACTCGGAGCACCTATCCTCTTATCATTCCTTCAACATATATACCCGAAGTACGTACCCTCTTCTCATAACTTCTTCTCAAACCTCCAACCTATATGCTCCAACCATAATCCACTGTATACCTTTTTGCTTCGACAAAAGGGGGAGAAGGGAGTGTAAACGAGTAACTTTTAAACTTTACTATGTGTTATAGTTTATATAGTTTGTCATCATCAAAAAGGGGGAGATTGTTAGTGCAAATATTACGATATTTAATCTATACGATCTTTTTATGTTTTAGAGATGACAAACATGTAACTTGTAATACGCAACGTAAAGTGCGCAAGTTACTCGTAACCACAAATTATCAATGCATACTTGCATCCACATCTCTCGACGTCTCAAGTCTACATCAACACCGACATTTGTTTGCACCCGATGTAAATCACGTAAGGTATGTACAAACAACATTAAACTTGTAGGATGATCAAAGAAATAAGTTTTTGTCTTAAACTTTATATTTTTATAAATATAACAAAACTATTTCTCAAAAATTATTTAGACAAATTATTTTTGAATTATAAAGAAATGTTTTATTTGGTAATTATTTTGAATTTCAAAATCTGGTCATTTCCCCCCTAAAATAAGTATCACTTTCACCAGACAAGTTTGTCACAATAAAAAGACAAAAACAGGAGCGTGTATCGGGGCGGTCCCTTAATTAGGCCGGCGGCCCCCTTAATTGTCTGGCGGCCCCGTAATATATCTGGGACCGCCGTATCCTGACAGGCTGTTTTTCAGCTCCTATAAATAGTGGGTCACCTCCAACTATTTTCACAACCCTTTTGCACGATTTTCTTTTAGTTCTTTCTCTTTCTAGATCTCACTAAATTTCTCTAAATCTTTGATCATTCAACTTGGTTAATCTTGTTTAAATGTGATCAAATCTTCTATCCTTTCCTCCTTTCCTCAAGTGCAAGAGAAGAACTTCGGTCATCTTTAAGATCCGAAGTTATGTAGTCTAGTTAGTCCATTTGTAACATTTGTTACATATAGATCGAGTCCATGTCTTCCAATCTTTAGTAGTGTGTAGATCTAAATGATGATACATTTGGAGGGGTTGATTGTGGGTTGGTTAGTATTTTAGGCCTTAAAATACTTTGGTGAAGTGGTAGATTGGTTCTAGCTAAGATTAGGACTCGATATCTAGCTTAGTGTCGGAAAATAATGTAAGCATTGGTATAAGGTTTTCTCCACCGAAAGGGAGCTTGTTGATTAGTGAAGTAACTTTCGAGTTGAATACTCGAGGAGTGAAGTAGGGCGAAGAGGAGCTTCATGACCGAACCACTATAAATCATCGTGTCGATTTGCATTTCCTTTTACCTTTCTCTTTACTTATGTCTTTACATTTATCGCTTTACTTTTACACTTGCATTGTGCTTATGATTGTGTGAATTATTGTGTATGTTGTGTTAGTCATGGTTGTATATCTCTTTGTAGTAAACATTATGAGTGTGGATATATTGGTAGAATATGCGCTATCTATTGTAGATACATTATCGACACTTCTCATATTGCGTCAAACTTGATTGGTGATTTGATACAAATAATCTAGTGCGAAAACCTCTTTTGGAGGCGGTCCCTTTAAATAGGGCGGCCCCCTGATGTACTGGGCGGCCCCCATATATTTATGGGACCGCCGACAGAAAGATGATATAATAATTGATACAAAAGATTTAAAGTTTTTAAAAGAAAACGTATTCACCTCCCTCTACGGTTTCCACAGGTATTCGCTATTTTATACATATATTTTACCTTGAAAAACAACCCCAGAAGACCAAAAACATAATTAAAATTGCAAATATATGTTGTTTTTGTGTTTTTGTATGTGCAGGTACGGATATCAAGAAAAAGACAAAATAAACACAGAAACTTGCAAACTCTTGGCTCTTTTCAAGCTAGAACTCGCGTTTTAAAGCTTCTTGTATAAAAGACTAGCAAAAATCTTAAATTTATATAAGTTAAGGGGCAAGCTAGAGCGCAACTGTAGAGTATAAATGACATATAAAACAAGGGATTAAAAACAGATCTCCGAGTTGTGTAATAAATGAAAGAAAAGAGTGTAAGCCATATTATAAGAGTTGAAGTAGGAAAAGAGAATGGAAGATTGTTATGTGTTTGAGAGAAAACACACACAACTTACACACTTTAACAAATGTGAACGTCACCCCTCTATGGTAGTAAAGAGGGAGTATTTATAGTCCTAGTGACATACAACTATCATACTTAGTCATTATTAGTCCCTATATGTCTCACTATAAATGAACTAATTTAATTCCGGATACGTCACCATATTTTAAGGCTAATAATCTTCCCCCAATATGTGGACACATACGGAATTACTTACAATGTTCCTATCAGGTACAAATACAACAGAAATAAAGTCTTCCAAAGTACCTTCCAAAGCGAAGAAGTCCTTCGAGTTCTCCTTGACTTGAATACTTGACTCCCAGCTTGGATCTTCATTGTCTTACTTTACAGGAACCATTGTAGTATGCATGAACTGGATTAACTTTCCCCTAATTCAACGCAGATATCTTGAAAGCTTTCTTCATAGACTCCTTTTTGGCAAAGTTTCTGAATCAGCTTCCCCCCAAACCAACATCCCTATCTTAAGCAGATTCTAAAACTTTGAAGTAGCTTGAACAATCTTCTACTTGTCATTGACGTGCACAACAATTCGTAGAAGTCAACTAAAAGAAAACACACATCGACCACTTGCTTCTTGTCCTTCGTGCTTGTGAATATTCGTTCGGGGGCATGCGAGATATCAGCAACAATGTCTTCACACGTATGCAGAAATACTATCATAAACCATACTTAAACATTTTTTTAGGCCTAACAAACTTCCCCCTGGAAGTTTGATATGGTAACATCAAAGTCCAATTAAGTCCCGAGATGTACACATTTTCCCACAGCGATGGCGCGAACTCTCGTAAGCAACTTTGTCGTGGAGTAACGTACATATACTCGAGAAGTTCTTGTCTTTAGCACAAATCTTGAGATCCAAACAAGCATTACTCTCTTGTCTTCAGAAAACCTAGAGGATATGAAGCAAGAATCCGAAACTTGGTATAATTAAGGTCTTGTATATGAATGTTCGTTGAAGAATAAAAGAAGGGTTTAAAAACAAAAAAAAGAATGAATAAAATGAGATAATAAAGAAAAAAAAAATCAAAAAAAAATAACCAACCCACCCTCACGATTACGTGGTGCGAGGGCCACCCCCCAAACGGCATATCCCCCCAAAACTCTATGAGAATTTGGCTTAGACTGTGAAGTACCTTTGTCTTGAAATGCAGTGAGAATTGCTGATTACATCTCAACCTTTAAACTCTTTGGCTAACTTACCAACCTCGTATTCTGTCGGCTATTGTTGTTATCACTATCTGGATGAAGGTAAACCCGATATTTACCAAACTTGAAAATGAAGTGAAAATCTCCCCAAATGTTTGTTACTTAAGCTTGGCACTGTTGTTGATTGAAAACGGTGCAAGATTAAGATCTATAATAAGTACTCTATTCCCCACCGAAAAAGTATAAGAAGTACAACACCTCCTTGAATTATCCACATCGGACTTCTGAGTGTTGACACTAAGTACTATAAAAAAAAACAACGTAACTCCATTAATGATAGTTATCATGTCTGCACCACCACCCCTGACTGCTGGTAACTAGATAATTCAAGTCTTAATCATAAGTTTGTGGTACGTTCAAGCAAGTCATCAATCGATAGAAAATAGAAGAAAGTCTCGATGATGAAATAAGTAGACGCCTTCGTGAAATTCAACTTCAATCTCAAATAAGGGATACCAAATCAACTTCGTGATCACTTGTCATCGTAGTCCGAATCTCTAGCCGTTTGTCATTTATCGAATCTCTTCAGAATCATTTTAGCGTTATGTATCATGTTTGTTTGGTTGTTTGTTCAAGAATGTCGTTAAACTAGACAAATGTTATTTTTAATGTCGTTAACGGATAAACATCGTCTAGCTCAACTTGTCATCATAGTCTTTTAGTATCGGCTTAATCCATGCCCGCACTAATCCAATAACATCAACCTAATAAATAAACATTTAAGCATTTTCGGCCCAATGTAAAATTTATCATCAAAAGCCCACAAAGACCCTAGCACAATTAATAGTACTCGTCTGGCCCATTTTTTTTCTTTTAACCAAAAAATCCAGCCCATGTCCAACGAGGGATATAAGATACGACCAAATCCCTAATTGTGCACATTGTTAACCCTAATCATATATCAATACGCAGTCACACTTTACTCTCCAAAAAAACTTAAGCATATATCTTCACTCACTGCCATTTTTTCCATCTTATTAGGGTAAACCAAACCCTAAACCATTTCACAGGAAACACATCGCCTCCTGCTCTACGTTTTCTCTCCCAAAAAAAAGACGCATAACGATCTCCATTACTTCCATCATAGGCCACTATCTATTCTTCATAGTCCAACCATCAAACAACTAACTCTAACCCTTGTTTCAGACATGAGTTAACCTTTTTGTTACTTCAATTGAATCGTCTTCAAGAGCTTCAAGGCCATTATTGGTCTCGGGTAGGTCTATTTCTCGTTTGTGTGTCATTCGAAACAAAGAACTGAATATGAACACTCTTGATCTTATTCATTCTTGAATATGTTTCGTAGATATAACAAGAAGCCTTGCTTCATATGGATCGATGATGATATACTCTTGTTATGTGTCGTTAAAAACGATACTTGCACAATTAAAATAGTAACCTGAGATCTTTTAATTATTTATATTTCGAGTATTGATGCGAGTGTGGATGGAGATGGAGATGAATATCCTCAACTGTTAAGCATGTCAACAGCTCAAGAAAATGGGAGGAAGCCATCGAAAGGTCTACAACAAGGTGAATCACTCAATATCAAGATTTCCAGACAACTGTTTTGGAGAGCTTTGTCAATTCGCCCTACTCACGATGAGAAACAATTGATCATACACACAAGATTATACAATAATTATGAAATGAAATGATCAGAAACAACTTGAAAGTGTGCAACGATGCAAGTCATAGTTCAATTTCTTCAACAACTTCAACCCGGAATGGTCTAGATTTGTCACAGATTGTGAATCAACAACACAAGTTGATTAGTTTCAATAACCATAAGCTATTGACATTCTGTAAACAATACCAAAAGAAGAAATGAACTCGAGTGCTGAAAGAATGGCCAAGAAATACTAACCCATTAGCACTTGTTGCTACTGCACAAACACTTCAAGACCCTTTCTATCATCATCAAAACCTCACAAATCATGCAACTACAAGATACAAAGGCAAAAGATAAGCCAAACCAATCACACCCCCATCTGAGTCAAGCGTCTGAGGGAAGAAGACAGTATCCTGAACAAGCTCAGAAGGATAAAGACTATGCAGAAAATTTGGCTCTCATTGCAAAGTACTTCAAGAAACTCTACAAACCTACCAACAATAACCTTAGAACTTCCTCAAACACCAGAAACAAGAATGTGGATACTACTCCAAGGTACAAGAATGACAATCAGTCTGGACAGTTGGGAAATCAAGGCAGATGAATGTTGTTGGGGCAGGAGAAACAGTAGGTGGTCCAGTAGGCCAACAGACTAGAACAGTGGTTTTAACTGCAAGGAATTTGTCATAGGCTAAAGGAGCAGAAAGCCAAAACGGTTAAAGAACTCCACGATCACAAGGAAAAAATGTGCTGTGTAAACAAGTCTTGATAAAAGAGTATCAACTACAAGCCAGAGCAATCTGACTGGCAAGCAGACACGGATGAAAGCAGATTGATGAACAGAGTTGGAAGCAATTACAGTTACATTGCCAAGTCCAGAGTCTTCCTAATGCAGACTCAGGAACTGATTCTGAGCCATTGGAACAGGTACAATACGATACTGACGATAATGTGTTTGCCAATGACATACAACATTTTGACCAATCTGAATCCATTAGTAGCACATGTGCAGTGGAAACGGATGATAGTAATGTCACTCCTGACTCACCGGGATATGTGTGATAATGATATCAAGGATGACCAAAATGAGTGTAAGAATGTGATATGACGTGGGGATTGCACTTGCTATTTAATGCTAATTTAAAGCGTGATGCGATGAAATTAAAAGATTACCAAAGCAATTAAAGAAAGCAAATGCAACATTGACTCAAGAGTTTAACTGAGTGCACATCTATTCTTGCCGGAAACTCGTAGAAACTCTATGGAGAATCTAATAGTATTCGGGATATTCTTTATTTGCACTGTCAAAATAACAGACTGAGTTTGATAGAGTAAAGCCTTTAATGATCGTACAGTGACTATGACGAAACTTGAAAATAAGTAAATGAAGCTCTAGGACTATTACACAAAAAGAATTGACATAAAAAAGGTTTAAAATGTGAAATGCCACGAAATTTCTGTTGTCAAAGAAACAGGATGTGAGCTAGTCAAACAAGTCCTTTTAACCAGTCACATACGAGGTCTTGTCAAGGAGAAAACAAAGGTCATAACGGATTTGAAGCTTAAGGTAGAAAAAGATATTGACAAAATGATTTCAATGGAAAACCAAATAAAGGTTTTTTGAGACTAAAATTGTTTACAAACGGATCAAATCATCCAAACCATGCCATATGTTAGCCCCCTTATGCCCTACATTTAAATTGAAGACCTACCTTTGCCAATCCACGAACCTTAAAAAGGCTCAAATATGAGATACCATGTTTGTATGCATTACCCACATGACCAAGCTGATCCTCAAACAGACTCTATCCCCGATAGGGAAGGAGACTCAGACTCTGAAGAAGAGAGTAGATCAAAATTGAATAAAGACTTAGTGAAACCTTTTGACTACACAAAGTTAAATAGTCTTTATGAAATTTTCAAACCCCCGACTCAGCATTATGAAATTCAGTTCGCACAGTCAAATGAAATAAGAAAGAAAATGTGGAGAAAATCATTTGTGAAAACAAAGCCAAATATTTTCAAAAACATAGATATCTACCAGTTGTCATAAATCAATAAACAAAATAGACAAGCATATAATGTCATGACAATAACTAATCATCTGAAAAGTAATTGTCATCAAGCATGGTAAAACATTCAAACAAACCCCCCACCCTTCTTCATCGTGTAACCCAACTCAAAGAATGGAAATCCAGTTAAGACCATGTAGGAATGCCCCTTTGCACTATAAGCCCAGATGATAGTTTCGCATTTGTACATGAACTTAAGCAAGAAATGCATGCAGATTTAAAGTACGTTGAATCTCTTGAAGATGAACTTGAATCTGATAAGGCAGAATTTTCCAACATGTATGATATGCTTTTGCAAGAAATGGTGTGCCTAAAGATGTTATGTGTTTCTTATTTGCAATCTTCAGTCTGATTTAGATGAGATCACTGAATTACACTGCTTATTCTTCATAAAGTCCACGGGAATTTACTGTCTTGCACAAAAGCTTTCTGAACAAACTGAATTTGTAAGTAAAGAGATTTACACTAAGCTTTTATGAAGTTTTGCTAAATTAGAAAAACACTCAATTTCTCTTGAAATCGCTTTACAACAATGTCAAGAACAACTGAAAAATGACACAGTTTGCAAAGAAAAAGCGTCAAATGTATTTCGAAAGGAACGTGAACAATATTTTGAAATACAAGATTTGAAAGCTCAACTGCAAGACAAGAACATTGCAATAAGTGAGTTAAAGAAACTCATTGAAAAATGGAAAGGAAAATCTGTGGACACTAAGTTTGATAAACCATCTGTTGTTCGACAACCAAATGCTCAAAGGATTCCAAAACCATCAGTTTTAGGAAAACCGGCTCCTTTTTCAGACTCTCTTGAGAGAACAAATTTTGCAAAGAAAAAGTCGGTTTCAAAAACTAATGAGTCAGAGGGTTTATCAAAACCAGCCACTCCACAAAATTTTCCTCAAACAGCAACACAAGCAGTAAGAAACACAAATGTGATTAAACCAGGCATGTATCGAATTGCAAGTAGTACAACACAAACTAGAGCACTACAGTTGACTCAGACTTCTAGGAATACTAATCCTCGCGTGTCTACATCTACAGGAGTAGCTCACAGAACTAATGTTAGCAGACCACAACCTAGGAGCAATCAAATAAAAGATAAGGTCCTGCCAAACACTAGTCAAGTGAAGTTTAAGAAGACTGAAGTAGAAGAGCACCCTAGGATTTCTCGTATTTCTAATCAAATAGAGTCTGTAACTGCGTGTAATGACAGTTTAAATTCCAGAACTTCGAATGTTAATGTTGTTTGTGCTACTTGTGGAAAATGTGTGTTTAATTCGAATCATGATGCTTGTGTTTCTAAGTTTTTGAATGACGTAAATGCTAGAACTAAGAAGCCTAATGTAGTGCCTATTAGTACTAGAAAACCCAAAAGTCAAACGAACAAATCTGTTGCAACACCCCATAAGAAAACAGTTGCATCAGAATCCACTACCACAACTTCTAAGAGTTACTATAGGATGCTATATAAGAAAACTAGTAAGGCGTGGAAATGGTGGATAGCACAACAATGCCCATCAGCATATACATGGGTTCCTAAGACAAAAAGGAAATGGGTACCTAAAGTTAGGAACGAAAGTGTGACTAAGAAAGTTAGTTTTTCCATAGATAATGTATCTAGGATAACTAATGTCTTAAAACTCACAAACACTTTAGGATCCAATTTGTCATGTATTCCATCATCCTCTAATTCTCTTGCAGATTGTACAACTCATCCTATTCATTGTTGACTCTGGATGCACAAAGCACATGACGGGCAATCTATCTCTGCTGTGCAATTTTGTTGAAAAATACTTGGGTACCGTTCATTGATGTTGGCTCTAGCAGGATTTCCATCTTCATTATGAAAACCTTGTTTCACTCGATGTTCTGGCAATATCACAAGGGTATAATGCGTAGGGACCACCCCTCTTGGATAGGACTTGTTCCACAGTGTGTGAAAGACAAGAGAATTGGCAATGTGTCCTAACGAGATTAATTGATGATCTCTTGGCTCTAGAGTACGTTAAGTGCGTTTTCGACTTTGTTGTAGTGATCGGGAGGCTGGAGCTGACTGCCACTTTTCATATAGTCAACTGCCTAGCGGTCATGTTGGTCTGAAAGTCAAGATTAGATTACGTGTTTTAGGGTCTCCGAGTGAGAAATGAAATAGAAATCTTTGGAGAGATTCTGAAGTGGCTCTCGCGTGTAGGGTTATGCATTGCATCACTAGGTCAATGATGTCGGTCTTCAATGGCGTCAGCAATCATCTTTTGCTGAATGTTCTGGCGATGCATATGGTAGTTGACTCGGATTAATGCCTAAGGTGTATGGGGAGGGCTTCTTTCTTTACCCCCTTTATCCTTACTATTCTTTTTATATTCTTCAAACCTCCTTCAGTGTTACCGAGACTCATCGATAGAAACCTTGTTGGGTTTATTCTAGTACTAGCATCCATCCAGTCGGCCACTATTCCTTATTCTTACTTTTTCTCCTTTTTTTTATGTCATACCTAAGGGGACTTTACTCTAATAGTGGTATTGTCTGGACAGATCCCTCCGGTTCTGGCTGGATCATTTGAACTTGTACCTAACCTTACCAACCTTATACCTCCGATAATGTAAAGTGCATGGTCAGTCTTTTGGTACAGTTCTCCTCTCCATAAAACCAATTGAAAATTCAATTCCTGAGGTATAATTATGATATAAATATCAAAGCTGTGTTTTCCGGTCACCACGATGTATAGTGTTTGTGTATTTTTCTCAGAAACTGCATCCATCACTCAAAAATGCTGCTATCGGTAGTTCGAAATTGATTAGGCTCTCGTTGGGCGGAGTATACACACGGATGTCTCTTAATTAATCACATTTTTATTTATTCTCACATATTTATATACATTTGAGTGCCTCCGCTTAGCAAAAAAATTTTAAACCCTTTGATATTTTTGGATATCAATTGATTTAAATATGTAGTTAAAAATGTTGGAGAATATAAATGGCCAAATTATTACAATGTCGTGTAGAGGAAATCATATTAATGCTATCCCTCTCAACCGTGAGAGGGACATAGGTTTAGTGTGTGCCGTCAAAATAATCATCAAATGATTATGATACTTGTTTACTTATTAATGTAGACAAGATAAAGTTAGATTAACTAATACTTAAGATAATATTGGATCTCTTTAGTTGTTCGGGGCTGACGTGTGTCACTCTGTTTCTTGCTGATCAGTCTGTAGTCAATATCTCTTAGGCGTCCACCGACAAAGCTTTCCAGACTTCGAAAGATTCTCCTGATCTTTAGTCTTCTCTCAATCACCTCGATAAAGTCTTCACTCCTTCTTTTGTCGTCTTAGTCCATTTCCTATTCTCCTATGCCCCTTATTAACTGAATAGCTTGAAATCTTTAACCATGAAATCCAGCTTTTCTTTGATTCTTGTCAACGTTCCATCGCTAAACTTGTGCACCTCATCTATTCTCATCATCTTCCTATTATCATCCCTGTCTTTGTAGATTACTGCTCTTGGTTTGAAGACAATGGTGTAATCTTCTTTGAAAGGAAAATCAGATGCATCCTAATTAGGTTGTTCCATATTAAGTTTAGTTTAATAGCTCTCAATGCCCAGCTGCAAATCTTCGACACGTTACCTTATGACAATGTTTTTGGTCCATAAACTAACCGCGTTGTGCATGAAACGCGTAACCTTGATCTGTCTTTGGTGAGCGTGGTCGAGTTGCCTTGAATTGGAAGGATGTTCAAGGTCTTCAATAAGTCTTAGGATGAAGACTTATTGAAATCTTTTCTGAGATCTTGTGCTCATGTTGTAGTTATCTCGGCGTTTAGATTGCTTCTATCTCTACGTTGACGAAAGTGTTATTGTATCCGTATCTTTGTCATAAGTCTGTGCGATGTGACTGAATCAAGAACACTGGTGAATTATCGCAATATTGGGAGTCTGAACTTGCATACCGAAATGTGACGGGACTCAAGCTGTGTTTGTGTTGATGCTAAGAAGATTGTGCCTATTTCTGCTAAACCACCGTGTGTGATACCATAGCTGCACTTATGTCATTACTTCTCACTTTCAATCCATAATGACGGAACTAATTCTTCATATCCAAAGCTTGATAAAGAGCGGCCCGTTAAGCTTGGATATGATAAAGCTAAAAGTTTCGTTCTGTTGGTCTTACTGTCAGAAGATTACTCAAGCATCTTTGTTGGTAAAGAATATGAAGTTGTGGTTGAGCATTGTACCTGATACTGGAGGTCACTCCTTAAGGGACATGGATTGCTAATATCAGGAACAATGTCGATGACCCTCAGGGTTAACTCATATATTCAATACAGTGGATTTAGGATGTAGCTTGTATGATCATTCTTTTCCATTTGAAACTCGAAAAGAAATGTTATTCTCATGGAAAACCTTTCACCATGTCATGAATGATGGACCTTTAGATAGTCGAGCTTTAGTTTGAGCTCGATTCTTGTTCCAAGTATCCTTTCTACAAGTTACCACTGTTGATTAAATGAGCCTTTTATATCTTCTCGCGAATCTATTGATATAAGGTCGTGTTATTCATTGGATTTGAATAGTACTTTGGAAAATATGGCATTTGGGACCAAGTGTTATTGTCTGCTTCAGTGATCATTTGGGGAATGCCCCATTCTGGTTCAGGAGAATGCAGGTCTCTCTTCTTCAAGTATTGGTCATGAACACATTTGTTGTATCAGGAATCTTTGGCATTTGTGGTGACTCGTATCTTTGTCAACATAACCGGATTCCATAGAAATAACGTTGGTAATTCATTCTTGTTTTTTATCGGGGGTTTTTCAATTTCCCACCAACTTTCCCCTCGATCATTTTAATGTAAAGGTTCTACGAGTTTAACAGTACTTCTCTCATATACATTCAGTACTGGCACTCACGTGTGAGAACATCCATTTAGAACAAGACTAGTGTGTCAGCGCACAACTCTCTTCCAGCGGTTCACGGTTTTGGATAATAAGGTGTGCATGACAACGTATGTAACATAAAAGGCTCAAGATTATGTTGTGGCGCTGAAATCAAAAATTATCTGCTATTGTTTCTAGTTGCTATAACAGCAATCCTTGAGGATATTTCAAAAACCCTCTTCTAACACGAATGGGAAGAGAATTCCACGGGTCTAAAGCAAGTTTCTCAGCTTGTTCTAGGGAGTGCAACCATCCATTCAACTGGTACACAGTTGTGCCATCACTGTCTCGTATAGTCTTAGAGACTCACTGTTGATAGAGTTCGTCTGCAACCAATAAGCTTTCACCAATTTGCTGCTTCAAATCCATCTGCTCAAGATCGTTGCACCTCATTTGTAATGTAATATCTCCATCAGGACTTGAAGCATCTTATCAATCTTTTAGGGCCAAAGAGTAGTCCCTTAATATCCTAAAAACCCTGATTAACAACACCACGCGCATGTCTCGCTTTGTGCATCTATTCCTCTTAAACCTGCTTTTGCTTTCGTGCTTCTCTTACGATAACAAACGACCGAACATATTCATCAAAAGCTAACGCCATTTATGGTTCACGTTTTTTTGTTGGAATCATCAGCACACCGGCTGTGAGTGTGTGCCTTGACATGAGTGTGCGTGTAGGGAATGGAGTTTTTGATCGAGAGTTGTGTTAGACATTGTTAGACACAAAGGAGCTCAGACATCGGACAACTTTTGGTTGTGTCTTCGTAAGAGGAATTTTATTGCTATTCAAATCCGTAGGCTTTTAATGCTGGGATCGCATTGCTCCTCGAAAAAGGATTAACTGAGAATAACTTCTCCTCAGCTATTCATCGGCAATGTATTCAGCGCTCTGTTGTAGATATTGTTGTGTTATTATCCTTGTCTTTCCAATTGTGAGGGACGAACGCAACCTAAACAGATCTTATCTCCACAAGAAACCTAAGCACTTCCCGGCGTACTTCTTCTTGAATATTGGGACATCCCCCTGATCCGCATTGCTTAAGCTGTTGTGAAAATGACGTTGTCTTTTGATACCAAAGAACCATATAATGGCTCGCTCTTATTTAGGTACCAACTCGACTACGTTGTTGATTGCTTCAAGGTGCTTTTTGGTAGGCTTAGCCTGATATCTAGCACACATGCATACAACGAATACAAGGTCGGGTCTATGCTAGTGTAAGATACATTAGGGGAGCCAACCATTCCTTAACTCTAGTTTGGTGCAACTGGAATCCCAAGGATCCTGGTTCCAGTTTCAATCGATCCCTCCCATTGGGTATCGAAAAGGTTAGGAAGATCCATTCCATAGATTTCTTTAAGGTTTCAAGAGCCTTATTTTGCTTGGTTAATAAAGATGCCTCCGTGACTTTTGAGAAACTTGTAGTCCTAAGAAAAAGACATTTGTCCCATCATCAACATCCTGTAATTTGTATAAGCTCATACCTCTTTGGAAAATATGTGACCACGCCATTATGATCAGTTACGCAAAAATGTGTCATCGTACGAATATTTTGAACTAGTAGAATATGTTTGCCTGATTTGCGCGTGAATAACGTTGGATCCACGGCACCATGAAGAAATTGTTTTCCATTAGGAACTTTAATAGGTTGTGCTACCTCGCCTTTGGTGCCTGCTTTATCCTGTAAAGAGCCTGTTTCAAACAATAAACGTGTGTAGGTTTTATGGGTCCCTCAAATCCTTCAGCGTTGACTTGACAAAGGAATTCTTTATTGAAGGATCACCATTCAGAAAGCTAGTTTTGACATCCATCTGGTTAGATGATCATATTTTTGGTTGCTGCTTTGGCAATGAATATCTCTGATGGCCTCTTTCCGTGCAACGGGTTGCACAATTGATCTTCAAAATTAATACCCTTCCTCTTGGACGATATAATTGGCCACTAATCGAGCTTTGTTTTTTAAGAACATCACAATACTCATCAAGCTTCACCTTGTAGATCCACTTGAGAGCGATAACCATTACATAGACTGGGCAAGGTACTAATTCCCATACTTCAAGTCAATCAAATTCATGAATTTCATCTTGCATGGCTTGAAACCAGCAGTCTTCTATCACAGCCATTTTGAAATTCTTTGGTTTGACTTTTGACAGTTCAGTATGGAAACAGCACCATAGAGCATCGAAAGCTAACTGTTTTCTGGTGGATATCCGCGGGAGTAGGGCATTTCCAATATATTTATCAAGAGGGTGATCTGTTTGGACCATTTTCTGAGATTGATCTGGTGGTTTGAGTAAACATTTGGTGGGTTTCAAATTCATCTACTAAGCTTCCCCTGTTGATGATATGTAGAACCTGGTTCAATATCCAAGTAACAGGGTTATTTGAGGGATGAAGGGTAGCTTGAACTATATTAATAAATTAATATCGATTTTTGTATAGTGGTATCTTCGTTAAGTGGGTACAATTGAACATCATGTTGAATGAATGGAGGAGTTGTATTTTCTAAGATGAGGACGGTGAAAAATTGTTGCACGAGTGTCACTTTGAGTCAAAATGTATTGTAAGTCAACAGATTGACTTATGGTGGACATGTCAATGAGCTGTTCAAATATCTGAGCAGTAGCCTGGAGGTACTTGTGAGCATTCGACTCTAGTATTCAGAAAGCTATTCAGGACGAACATAGGTTGAAAATAACTCGAGATCTTTATCCGTCGGTATAACAAAATTGGTTGCATGACCGGATTTGGTTGAGCCTGAACTGAATGTGTCCAGGCGTCATTGGATAGCTCGGTCCTGATACCGATGTGTACAGGGGCAAATCAGCCTCTGAAGCTGCTCACATCGAATATGACCATTAATTGTTTTAATTATTCGACAGGGGGCTTTCTCTGTTAGTAAGATTCGTGATCAACACCTCTTCCTGTTGGGAGCATAACCAACGAAATGCCCAATGTCAGGTTTAGCTTGCATTTACCGTAGATCTTCGATACTCATTTTGTTAGGGTCAGCCAGAAGGAGCACCAATATCTCGGAGAAAAGATTAAGATCAGCTTCTATCAATTGCGCACAGCTCATATATGGGTATTATGTGTTGTGACGAGTAATGAAATTAGGGATCGGATTCTGGGTGTTGAAACAAGCTAAGTAGCGACAGATTCTCGCGTGCCCACAGAAAACACATCGACGCTATTTGAGATTTCTAACAATTGTAGTGCTGCTTCCACAAGTGTATGATTTCGTCTTTCGATACTCGGCTGGTTTTGTTGTGGAAGTTCATCGCGAACAAGATTTTTGAGGTTACATGTAGGCCAACACCTTCATAATATTTCGTCATAACTTGGTTGTCGAATTCCGTTCCATTATCTGTTGGATGTATCGTAGATCTGATTTTGTTGAGATCACCAATTGTATTGGCTTAAGAATTTTGGTATGCAAAATCTGGAGTCTCATCCTTTGATCTCAAAAACTTTACCCATGTGAATCTTGAATAGTCATCCACGATGACTAAAATGTATTTCTTCCCATTAATACTCTGTACTCTCATTGGACCACATAGATGTATGCGTGAAAGTTATGGAAGAACTCCATATTGGTGTTTTTTGATTTTGGTTGTGTGGGAGTACTTCTTTGCTTTTTTTCCACAATGTGTGACAGGCTGGGCTAATAGATGATCTTTTTCAAACTTCATTCTTGTAAAACTTAACAAGATCTTTTCGAGAGATCGTTTTTAGTTTATGCCAAAGTTTAAATGGTTAAACGACGATGCCACAGCCATGATTTGGTCTTAGAAGCTTTGTACAACAAGCATACTGGAGAAGACTTCATCATATCATCAAGCGATATTATGTATAAATTGGTGCTACGACTACCTTTGAGTAAGTCTACACCATTCATATCACGAACAAAGCAAGAATGCTTTCTGAAAGCAATTTCAAGATCATAATCACAAAATTGCCCTATAAAGAATAGATTGTGTCCAAGACCTTCCACATAGTATACTCTGGAGATCACACTGTTACCAATAACATAATCTCCCATGGTCCCATGATAGCTCCCAAAGTGATCATTCCCAATCTGAGCTGTCCGACTGGAACTTTTCCAGTCATAAAGTTCTTGAGCTTTGAACGATTCCCCGTGCATATGTTGTTGAACGGCTTGAGTCCATTGATACCAGATAGTGGACGACCTATGACGTACCTGCATTTGAAAACAGGTCGGCAGGGGTGGAGAGTTTGGAATTTCGGTTCCCAATTTTGTTGGGGTGTGTTGGTTAGCCGATATAATAGAAATTTCACAGAAAGCTTAGTTTAAGGGCAGACAGGGTTCGTCTCATAGAAGGCAAAGCCTTTCATTGACCGGATGGGATCGTCTAGATTGATAAACCACAATTAGTTTTCCTAAGGCAAATTTCGTTTACCTGTAGAGATCACGTCCATTGATAACCAATATCACACAAATTATTTGTAGCACCGTAGTCTTTCCCAAACCTGCTTGGTCTTGTTCAAAGCTGGTAGATCAGACAGTTTGCTTTTGGTTTCCAAATCTGCTTTCGCTGTTTTATGTGCATAGCACATTTTAACAAGTGGGAGGTTAGCGCCTATTTCACAGAACTCAAAATATTAAAGACAACGTACACACTTTCGATGATTTGCTGAGTTTAAACATTTGTTACACGTTTTGCACACAGATTTAGAATTCGAATTAATTACAACATGCTTAGAGCTAATGCTAGAATCAACCCGATTCACTTTTGTCCATACTGACTTATTTGTCCTAGGGTGGTCTTCTACTTTCTTCTCATTCTCACTCTTAGCAGGTAGGATCTTATTTTTCTTTGTATTGCTTCTAGGCTTTGATCCGCTTGCTTCAGTGGAAGTGTTTACTCCTGTAGAATGAATCACAGGGACATTAGTGTGTTGAAATTTCTGGTGCACTTCGTGTTTCTGTGTGTTACTAGATGAAGTTCCTGGTTTATCATTAAAAGTAACTTGCTTTTTCCTAGTTACAGGGGTAGAGGGAGCCTTGTAATCTCTTTCATTAAAACTTTTGGGCAAGTGCCAATCACATATT
The DNA here is from genome assembly GCA_026074375.1 of Tanacetum coccineum. NCBI lineage: Eukaryota > Viridiplantae > Streptophyta > Magnoliopsida > Asterales > Asteraceae > Tanacetum > Tanacetum coccineum. Next base: position 29,853 of record BQNB010029423.1, on the reverse strand, counting down.
CTTACTATTCTGAGATGGTAGTGTATTGACAAGCATTGTCTACAGTGCAGTATCCAGGGGTTCGCAGCTACTCTGCTTTCCTCTACAATCTCCCTAACTGTTTCTACACTCTCCTTAAGATGGTTGATATAGTTTAAATAAGCACTCCTATTGTTCTTAAGGGGATGAGGGATGGGTTTAACATCAATGGCATACATGCCAGGCGCAAGAACTTTTGGTTTGACAGAGTCACTAGTGACACAAGACTTTTCGTTAACAGGGACGATGTCTTCTCATTAGTGTTAGCACGCGTAATCTTAATGGAATCATACAATTCCTTGTAATGTTGCTTAACTTTTTTATTTTCTGCTCTAAAACGTTCATTTTATTCAAGAAGAGTAGAAACATGTTTGGTTAATTCTAAATTCTTAAAATCTAAGGCCTTGACATCTTAAGCACGATCTACCTCACTACTTCTATCTGTCAATTTAGAGACTTGAACTTTCAAGTTTCTAATTGTGTTATCTTTTTCTTGAAGTTGTTCTTCTAGATTGTTGATTTTAAAGAATGAGTCAAATTCAGGTAAAGCCTGAGATGTTTGTGATTTGTTATTGCCAAAACGTTATTGAAGGTGTTGATACTTCAATTGCAAATTTAGGTATTCCCCTTCAAGTTTAGAAATATGTTTTATCATTTTATTATGAACATCATTTTGAGTCTCATGTTGTAATTTAGAAATTTCAGCTTCAAGATCTAGCCAACGTGATTATTCCACAGCATACAACAATTGATTCAACAAGCAATTAGCAATTAGGTTCTCATTTTCAATGAGAAGGTTTTTCCTTTCAATTTTAGCACATTGCTTGTCCAAGGCATTCTGGTCCACCTTAGCTGCCATCTGATCAAAAATTTCTTTAACTTATTTAAGGAGTGCCTTTTGGACTCCCTCAAAATGTTGTTTAAGTGTTTTGAAAAATAGAATGACTTCTATGAGGTAACACCTTTTTGTTTGTTCAAACCCCATTTCCTCTTTTGTGAGACCAGTAGGTGTGATTCTCTTTTTGCAAGTTTTGTCAAATTCCTTAAAAGTTATGTGAGAGTATAAAGATTAATTTTCACTTGACTTTTTATTGGAAGAACCCTAGGGACAAGCTTGGCAGGTGTATTGGGTGGATACACTATCAATGCTGAAAGAGGTTTAGGAACTGAGGTCTTAGTCCTTTTTCTTTCTTTATCCTCTTTGGACCAAAAGATTTGTTCTGGGGTCAAATCTCTTTGTGGAGTAAAAGTTGCAAGATAGTTCTCTTTCGAGTAATCTGGGGGTGCAAACTTATATTTATGTTCAACACAGAAAGGGCTTTTCACTTTTTTAATCATTATTTTCCTAGTTATCTCAGCTAACTCAAGGGTGTCCTCTGAGTCATGCACAATAGCAGGTGCATGATTGGTTCTGACTATTTCATTACCATTATAAAGGGCAGTTGAACTTGCTTTACACGGGTGAGATATAAGGGATTTTTATAGCATATTGCTACCTTTTTCTTTTCATCATAAAATGGTTTTGATTTACATAACATGTGCACCGTTTAAACAGACTGATCTTGTTTGAATAATCTATCTTCAACCTTTTCTTTCAAAGCTTTAATATCTAAAAACTCTTCAAGGTGTTTATCTTCTTTTTTGTTTAAAATCCTTTTTCAAGGTTGTCACTTCTTCCTTCATTGACTTGTTATGGTCAATGATAGAACGAAGTTGTATTTTTACAGAATGAAGTTCCGCGTTTAAAGAGGTTTCCTTTCTATTTCGGTCAGAGATAATTATTCTCATTTGTTCATTAATCTTTTGTTCTCTTTCAGTTAATTCAAACTTTGCCCGTTTTTCATACACCCCGACCAGTTCCTTATATCTCGCAAGTTCAGAAGTCAATGTATCATTAACTACTTTATTCTGCTTATTTGCTGTCTTACTTTGGGCAACCTGTTCATACATATCATCGATAATCATCATTAATGCATCATTTTGTACAGAAGATACATTACTTTGTACAACTTGCTCTGCGTTGTCCTCCACATACTGATCATACGGAATAATATTACTATCACTCATATATTCAACATCAGAGTCAGCAACGTAGTCTTGTTGTACATTGTTTTGCATCTCATGTACTGTGGAGTCTGTTAGAACTCCTTAGATCATTTAAGCTCAGTTTGTTTAGAACTTATATCTAGGATTAATAACATTGATAACATATATGCACAGCGGAATTAAACAAAGAACAATGTTAAATCACGCCTCAATATTATTTGATCAGAATAATACAGTTACCTATCTCTAACAGTAACAGGGATCAAGGAAAACCTTGATTACCTTGAGGCTACACCAACTCTACTAGACGTCTACATTGATCCAGTGTACACACACACACACATTTTTCTGGATATATTAAACTACACGCCTAATGTCTCTTTATATAGTAGAGAACATCTAGGTTTACAAAGGATAAGAACAAATATAATTAGGAAACAAATAATATCTTCCTAACTTTTATCTTTATCTTTTATCTTCTTAAGGAGATATTTTAGAATCTTCAAAATCTTCTATCTTTTAAAGAATTCCAGCTTTGCGTTTAAGTCCTTCTTGTTTCATTCTTTTATTTATTTTGTCTCATTAATTCAATAATTCCCAACAATCTTCCCCTATTTGATGATGACAAAACAAACAAAGTCGTGTACGAACTTCATTATAAAGCTAAAGCTTCCCCTGAAGTTGAGATGTAATCATCTCCCTGAATGAAACAAAACTTCCCTTTAAGTATATTTCCTTTGTACCATGCCACACCAAGGATCTATAAGTTGCCAATTGTACCTATTAACATCTTCTTCCCCTTTTTGTCATAATCCAATAGGGGACATATGAATATAAGCAACTTTGATTTACTATAAACCAATATCATACTTCTAATCCAAGCCTTCTAATTCCTTAAATTACCCACCATTAAGCACAATAAGAAAAATGAACTTGAGTAGTAGAAATTCACACTAGCAGTAGTAATAATGACTAGTAGTAGTAAAAACCTTCACCTTGATGATGCATGTAAATGGTTAAACATTTTAACAATAAGCTTCCCCTGAAACCCATATGTTAACCATTTCTTGAATCTTTAATTCTGTAGGCTCTATGTAATGATTACTGATGAAGAAAACTAAGTATTACCAATTTGATGCTGAAGTAGAACAACCCAAACTTGTGTCTTATATCTTGTACTATCCACATGATGTCAAACTCATACCAAGACCAAAATATAAGTAGATCGCAACCTATTGACAAAATCCTCATCTTGTATGAGACGCTGAGCACAACAACGTAACTCCTTAAAGTGATAGCAAATGTGCACATTGAGTACCATAAGTTTGTAAATCACACACCTTTGCTAGATTCGTCAAGTCTTCGTCACATCGTTTCTAAGCACGAACAAGTTATCTCCAATGTGTAACACCCACTTTAAGATATGATAAGGACGTGTACCCAAGTAATTCCACTTCAACGTCAAATAAGTGATAAACATACTTCTTCGTAACCAATTAATCCAAGAAATTCAAAAACTAATAGCCTTTTCAATGTTTAAGTGAATCTGAATCATTAACTTCCCCTTAAACCAAACAGTAGTAACCAACAGTAGTAACTCCTTCTATTGGCAGTATTAAATATACGAGCAGCACAAACCTTGGTTTAAGTCCAACAAGCTTAAAACTCTAACAGTAGTAACTTTCGTTTTAAGCCTAGCAGTAGAAACTTAATACTGGCAGCATTAAATATATACTAGCAGCATTAAGTATGTGCCAGCAGCATTAAGTATATACTAGCAGTATTAACTTAGTGCAGCAGTATTAACTTAAGCTAGCATCACTAATCTTCAACAAACAGTATTAACTCTGGTTACTACTGTTCTTTTCCCAAAATTTATACTCGAACCAACAGTTTTATCAAGAACCAGCAGTATTAACCTTTTAAGGACAACATCACTAATAATATTGACAGCACAAACTTCTCTTTTATCATCTTTGGCAGCAGTAACGATCAATATGCTCGAGCAGTATTAACTACTAGAAAAAGCCTAGCAGTATTAACTGCTATACGTTAGCAGTATAAACATCCAAACTTATATTTGAACCCAAGCAACAGTAACTCATGGAAGCAGTATTAACATATCTTTGGACGAGCAGTACTAAGTTTCTATTGAACATTACCAGTCCGTTCCAAACCATTACTCTCGTCTCTATTCTTGTGTTAAAAAATAGCAGTCCACATCCAAACACATACACTAATATATGAGCAGCCTTAATCATGTATGCTTACAACAGATCCAAAACATGAGCAATATAAACAACAACAGATCCAAAACATGAGCAGTATAAACAACAACAAATCCATGAGTACTAAATTCTATAAATCAAAACCACTTACCAGAAACTCTACAAATAAATTTGTTAAGCAGGCCCAAACGCAATCATCAAAGACCCTAATAGCAGTACTAGCATATAAACCCTACATATTAGGGTTTTCATAACCGATCACATCACAAACTGCTATTTTACCTGTCAACCAAGAAATCACATACCAAGAGAGATCCATATACCACGATCATAAAGCTACCTGCTGCTTCTTTAAAGCTTGTTGTATAAACCTCAAACCATTAACCTGCTGCTATCAGAAACAAGACCATAGTATCTATTCTTTAACCTTCTGGATGTTGTGACTTAACACGTCACATATGAGCTCAAATCCTTTTCCTGCTTAATGATTAGGGTTTGGGAGAAACCCTAACACTATCAAATATAACCTGAATACCAAAAGCAGAAACTTGTACCTTCTTTTCTTCATGAATTCAACACCAACAACACCTTGTAATCCTAGATCAAGAGCCCCTTGGATTTGATACCACTTATGGAGTCTGTTAGAACTCCTTAGATCGTTTAAGCTCAGTTTGTTTAGAACTTATATCTAGGATTAATAACATATATGCACAGCGGAATTAAACAAAGAACAATGTTATTATCAACAAGGTTTTATTACCATACGTTTCCATCAAGCCTCAATATTATTTGATTAGAATAATACAGTTACCTATCTTTAACAGTAACAGGGATCAAGGAAAACCTTGATTACCTTGAGGCTACACCAACTCTACTAGACGTCTACATTGATCCAGTGTATACACACACATTTTTCTAGATATATTAAACTACACGCCTAATGTCTCTTTATATAGTAGAGAACATCAAGGTTTACAAAGGATAAGAACAAATATAATTAGGAAACAAATAATATCTTCCTAACTTTTATCTTTATCTTCTATATCTTTTATCTTCTTAAGGAGATCTTTTAGAATCTTCAAAATCTTCTATCTTTTAAAGAATTCCAGCTTTGCATTTAAGTCCTTCTTGTTTCATTCTTTTATTTATTTTGTCTCATCAAATCAATAATTTCCAACATGTACATTATGATGCTCATCAACACTATCTGAGTAGTTGTCATAATCTTGTACCTCAGATGGAATATCCGAGTCATATGATGGCCTGGCTTCATTATAGATTGGATCTTTAGATGAAATATTTACCATGAACATGGTCTGTGCAGTAGGAGCCTCGTCAACATCAGAGTCGAAGGCATCACATTGATCAGCTTCAAAGACATGGTCCACATTAAGTGCCAAATCTTGCACGGGGGATCATCCACATCATCATCAAAATTGGTGACATGTTCTCCTGCAAGAAACTACAACTGCTCTTTATCCTATACTGCATCATTCTCTTGGTCTTGCATCAGCAACATCTTGTCCTTGAAGTAGTCTGAATCCTGAAGTCGCTTTGGCTGAGGACATTCTCATGCTGTGTGCCCGATTCCATTGCAGTTGTAGCACTTAATAGGTTTAGCTTGACCAGGATTCATATTTCCAACTATGTTCTGACCTCCTACATTCCCAGTTCCAACAACTCCTCTTGCATTGTTCCTCTGAAATGGTCTTCCTTGATTATTCGCATTGTATCTACCACGAACATCCTGAACAACAACTCTGCCGTCTTGAACTGTATCTTTGTTCCTTATGTTAGATGAAGTTCTGAGTTGATTGTTTGTTTGAAAAAGATGTGATCTGTATGATTGGGTGAGGAGGGCAAGTGTGTTGGTTAGACTTTCAATCAAGTCATCAGTTGGGGTAAATCCTGCTTCATTTTGTGAGTTATCAATAAGAGATGGTTGATGTGAAGATTGTAGAGAAACGGATGATTATGCTGGATACTGCTGAACTGAGGCATTAGACATTAATGCCAAAGGGTCATTAGTTGTTTGAGTGAACCTTTCCAACATCATTTTGTTCTCATTAGCATGTACTTCATGTTGCTTCAAGTAGGCATACAACTGATCAAAGTTAGATTCTTTCAATCCCCTATTTAGTTTGACTTCAGTGATGAATCTACTCCATTCAGGTAACATGTTGTTTACAAACTTAGAGTTAAGCTAAATTTTAGGTATGGTCATCTTAATGTTTCTCATATCATTAATGAGCTTTGTAAACCTGACATAATATGAGTTAATGTTTTCTCCTTTGTTCTGGCGGAAGTGTTCAAAGTCATCGTATAATTAAGATTCTCGGTCATCCTTTGTTAACTCAGAACCTTCCAAAAGCATCTTTACATTTATCCTTTGTCTTTGGTCTGTGTGTGTTATAGTGATTGAGGGAGTGCGTTAAGTGTCTTTTTGGTAACCCTTGAAGTAGGATATTCGTGACACGAATATCAGCTTTATACCTATCCTTTTCTTCTAGTGTAAGGTTTGTAAAGACTCTATCCCGTTCTGGACCTAGATTAAGTGCACCTTCAACGCCTTTCTGTGAAGCTGTCCTACTCTTATGGTTCCCATCCTGAAAATGGACCTTCAATGATCGACTTCATTATGTTCTCTCCATTATCTTTTCCTAGACAATAAAGACGAATACGTTGTTGCCATGACTCAAAATCAGTCCTATCAAGCATTGGTGGACGGGTATCGGAACCAGCATACTGGATATCTTCCGACATGTTAGACATTTTGATTTATTTTGAAATGATATGATTTGATCGATCAGTGATTAGTGTGTGTGTGTTAAAAGTCATGAAGTTTGTAACACCCCTAAAATGGGTCGTAGCGGAATATGAGTATTCGGGGCGTGTTACTTCATAGATCAATAGCACAAGAGATATAAAAGAACAACCATTATAAAAGTCATTTAAAACTAATACATTGGATAGTAAATTGTTTATTACAAAATCCATAAGCTTCACCCGTTCATTATTTATAATACAAAGACTTTAGTCCATAACAATATATCCCCCATATGCAATGCGGCCAAATCTTTAACACACAAGACTTTAAAATGTGACCACCAATGTATCCCTTGACTTGTTGGTTCATTGGTAATTCTCCCTGAGAAAAACATACTTGAAAACATCAACAATATGTTGGTGAAGGTGCATTTAACATTGAGAGGTGTCCGGGTGTTGGCAAGCATCCTATATTCCGATTGGGGCAAAAATCTAGTTAAGGCTTCGGGGTCATGAGCTTAGTGCAATAATACAAAGTGTTGGACATGATGAATGTGTTTCTCTTGTCTACCTTACCTATTTTGGACTATGGAATACGTACATAGTCTGCTATTATTTGTTTTGGACTTCGGAATACGTACTTAGTCCACCATTACCTAAGTCTTGTGGTCCACTTTTAAATACTTCTTGATTTACTGAATTACTACTTGGATTTCGGATGGATTTCGGAAATAACACTTTTAAATGTTGTAACGCTACTTTTCTTCTGAAATATTTCTTAAATTATTTCAATACTGCTTTTTACTTAAACCTATGAATTCACCAACATTATTGTTGACGTTTTAGCATGTATTTTCAGGTTACTATTTTGCTAGTGGAGCATTGGGAGCATTCGAGTCGCGCGGATATATATTTTTGAAGGCTTAATAACTTGATTACTATTTGACAAACGTTTTGACAATGTTTTCTAATACATTATAAATGGAACCTATTTAACTCTGGCATTTTTGCTAAATTAAATGTGACATTTTATTAAACGTCTCTTTTGAGGTCGTTTTCTGTAACTTGTACTTTGTGCCTTAACGTCGCACCCCAATGTTACTATTCCGCTGCCGTCCGATTTTGGGGGTGTGACAATATGTTTATATGAAATGTCTTTGAAGTTTTGATTGGCTATATGCCTTATATAAATAATAGCGTACTATCGTTCGGGCTATCATAATTTAGAGGTCATGTAGTGAACGTACGAGGGGCCAGGACACTTTAAATCGTAACAACTCGTCAATACGACACCCCGAAGAAGCCTCTTAATCTTATGAAACTCCCTAGTAATATAGCACTTGGTAAATAAAAGTTATATGTCAAAATAATAGGTTTTGAATACATAAGTATAAAAGTAGATTAAAACTAGCTTTCATGTAGTTATAAGTCTAACTTAAAACGCGCGCATCTAATTCGTTTTAAGGCCATTTTTCTTGGGGAAACTCTCTAAACGCAACTTATCATGTCTACTTTCATTATCTTAAGTCCTTTATTCCATTTTATAAGTTTTAGGTGTTGGTTCAAGCAAAAACATTTTCGGATCTGCTCAAAACAGTTTTTAAGAAAACTTGCGTCGTAAATCGGCTATATTTCATTCGTTTTCCCATAAAATAATAAGTTTTCGGTGACTAAGATTATCTGATCTGAGTCTAGTTTTTAAATATGAAATCCATTTGACTCACTTTGTTACCAATAAAACGTTATACTCAAAATAGTACACCCCAGTCACTGCTGTCCCAAGACAGCAGCTTTGCCTCCTGGTAAAATGGTCATATCTCCCTCGTTACTTATCGTCACATGTTCATTCAATTCTCAAAATTCAATTTAAAGAGTCCTCTACAAATACTTAAATTGGAGCAAATGCCCAAAACGTACCTAACATAGTGGTTTTTACAAAACAAATCTGGTGCTCAGAATCAAGTCCGAATTTACTAACTTTCTTTGTGCGACTTATTAACCATAGCAAATGATCTTTATAAATTCTCAAAAAATTCAGAGAACATCACAAGACATATATTTAAGGGAGTTAGAATCAGCAAGGGCCAACAATATGTCTACATATGTTTTATAAATTCGAACTTAGGTATGATTTTCGAAGTCGGAATCTGCGTTTTAAGGAATAAGCTTTTCTTTAACTTTTTCAACACCACAAGTATTTATAAGTCCTAATATGAACATGGCATATATATATATATATATATATATATATATATATATATATATATGAAATACAAGTATAAAGATATTGTGTTAACTTTATGTGAAGATATAATGAACACAAACAAGATCTAAACAATAGTTTAGATACAAAACCCAAGCTTCCCAAACTTGAAAACCCCAACTTTTCAACAACCCAAATCTTGATAAAACTCTTGTAAATGATGAACAATACACCTTAGGAGGTCTTAGATATGATGATAGAACACTTGAATACTTAGTAGAAAAAATTGCATGGATTGTGTATGTGTGTGCATATATTCCGTGGCCAAGAGTAACAAAGGAAGGAGTTTTTGTGAAGTTTTTGGTGTAAGGAATGTATGAAATTGCTAGTGTATTTATAAGGTAAAAATCTAGGAACATTGGCCTAACTTATAACATAAAGAATGAACCATTTGCTTAATAATATCAAGTGATTAATATCTACCACTCTTTGAATGTGTGGCTGGCTATATGGCTTAATTAGGTAAGATATTATGTAAATTTTGAGTATTGGGTATAATTGTGGGTATTTGTTGAAGCGTAGATAAGTTTTGGGGGTTCCGTGAACGCTTAAATGCATTTTATTGCGAAACGTAAACACTTTACGTAACCAATAAAAATAAAATATATAATTATCTTCAAAATAATTATTTAACATTTGCTTGACGTAAACCTTTAATTGTTTGATGCCTGTTTACGTTAATTGTTGATTTTCAGCTTACGCGATTTAACTTAACGTTACGCGATTTAACTTAACGGTTATAAATAAAATAACCATGCAACCCATCGACATTCGACAATATAATAAAACTAAATCTTATAAATAAGAGATTTAGTCCTCCAACTTATAAATGACTTAAATGTCAATAACGTGAAGTCGAGCTAAAAAAAATAACTTGAAAGCTTGTAGTCATAAGAAGACCTAAAATACGGAGTATTACAGTCTTCCCCCGTTAAGTGAGCCTTGTCCGCAAGGCTTAAGATGCGACACTTGTCGATGGTGCTGTTTTTGTGAAGAGATGTGGATATTCCTTCTGGAATTGGTCTTCACGTTCCCATGTAAACTCAGGACCTCTCCTAGAGTTCCATCGAACCTTGATAATTGGAATACGGCTTTGTTTTAATCGTTTAACTTCACGATCCATGATCTCTACAGGTTCTTTGATAAAATGAAGCTTGTCATCAAATTTGAGTCCATCCAACGGAACGGCTAATGGTTCGTCGGCATAGCACTTCTTTAAATTTGATACATGAAATGTGTTGTGAACCCTGCTTAGTTCTTGAGGTAGCTTAAGCTTGTAGGAAACGTCTCCAACCTTATCCAACACCTTGAAAGGACCAACATATCTAGGGTTTAACTTCCCCCGTTTTCCAAAACGTACTACTCCTTTCCAAGGCGAAGCCTTAAGCATTACCTTATCTCCAACTTGAAACTCCATCGGCTTATGCTTTAAATCGGTGTAACTCTTTTGTCGATTATGAGCAGCTTGAATCCTCTGTTTTATTTGCATGATCTTTTCTGTTGTTTCTTGAACTAACTCTGGACCGGTGAGTTGAGCTTGTCCAACCTCAGCCCAACAAACAGGTGAACGACACTTTCGACTGTAAAGTGCTTCAAATGGTGCAGCCTTGATGCTAGTGTGGTAACTGTTGTTATATGAAAACTCGACTAAGGACAAATGGTTAACCCAACCTTTTCCAAAGTCGATCACACAAGCGTGTAGCATATCTTCGAGAGTTTGAATAGTCCTCTCACTTTGTCCTACAGTTTCTGGATGGTATGCAGTACTCATATCTAATCTAGTACCCAAAGCCTTCTGAGTGACCTCCAAAAATGTGATGCGAACCTCGAATCGTGATCACTAATGATTGAGACAGGTATCCCATGTCTTGTGACCACTTCCTTTAGGTACATTTTTGCTAGCTTTTCCATGGGATCAGTATCCCTCATGGGTGCAAAGATTGCAGATTTAGTGAGTCAGTCAACAATCACCCAAATGGTATTGTAACCTTGTGACGACTTAGGAAGATTCGTGACAAAATCCATAGTGATATTGTCCCACTTCCATTGGTATCTCGGGTTGCACCAACAGACCCGATGGCCTTTGATGTTCAGTTTTGACCTTAGCACAAGTCAAACACTTGCTAATATAGGTGGCAATGTTGGCCTTCATGTTGGGCCACCAATATAGCTTCTTTATGTCTTGATACATCTTGCCAGAACCTGAATGAATAGAGTATTTGGATTTGTAGGACTCGTGCATAATCAAAGTCCTCAAATCACCGTAACATGGTAACCAACTCCTGCCATTTAAGCATAGAGTTCCATCCGCACGTGGTTCTAATCTCTCATTTGGTATATCCTTCCTGGTCATACCTCCTACATCTTCGTTCTTGATGTTTTATAGTTTCTATGCTTCTATTTGAGCTTCAAGAATTTGCTTGTGAAGGTTTAAACCAATAGTCATCACTAAGGCTCGAACACGTAATGCTCGATCTCATTCTTTCCTGCTCAAAGCATCAGCAACCACATTAGCTTTCCCCGGGTGATAACGAATCTCACAGTCGTAATCATTGAGCAACTCTAACCAATGACGTTGCCTCATGTTCAACTCCTTCTGATCAAGAATGTGTTGTAAACTTTTGTGATCAGTGAACACTGTACACTTGGTTCCATTTAAGTAGTGCCTCCAAATCTTTAGAGCGAACACTACTGCACCAAGTTCCAAATAATGAGTCGTATAGTTCTTCTCATGATTTTTCAATTGGCGCGATGCATAAGAAATCACATCTCTCTTTGCATCAACACAGCACCCAAACCTTTGATCGAAGCATCGCAGTATACGATAAAATCTTTCGCTTCCTTCAGGTAAAGCAGAATTGGTGAGTATCAAAAACTTCTGCTTAATTGCTAAAATTGTCGCTTCTTGTTTATCGCCCAATCTAATTACCTTCTTCTGGAGTCAGCTTGGTTCATTGATTTGGCAATCTTCTATAACTTTATGAATCTCAGATAGTATCCCAGCAAGACCTAAAAAATTGAAGAATCTCCGTTGTTGGTCTTAGGAGATGCCCAATATTTTAACGCATTCGTTTGTGGATCCAAGTAATTACTATCGATATGTCAATCACGTGACCGAGGAACTGTACTTTGGGAATCCAAAATTCACACTTAGAAAATTTAGCATACAACTCCTCTTTCTTAAGTAATTCTAAGATTAACTTAATGTGTTCTTCGTGTTCCTGCTCGTTCTTTGAGTAGATCAAAATATCATCAATAAAGACAATTACAAATTTGTCCAAGTATGTATGGCCTTGCACACTCCGATTCATAAGATCCATAATACGGTGGTTGTATTAGTCAAACCAAACGACATAACTTGAAACTCATAGTGTCCATATCGAGTTCTGAATGTGGTCTTTGGGATGTCTTCCTCACGAACTCTTAACTGGTGATAACCTGATCTCAGGTTGATCTTTGAGACACTCGACCCTTAAAGTTGATCGAATAAATCATTAATCCTTGGGAGCAGATAACGGTTCTTCACCGTTAGTTTATTCAATTCCCGATAATCAATGCACATCCGGAATGATCCATCCTTCTTCTTAACAAACAAGACCGGAGCTCCCCAAGGTGAGGAACTAGGTCTTATAAAGCCTTTTTCAGTATAGTTATTTAGTTGATCTGGATAATTCTTTCATCTCGAACGGAGCCTCAATCGATTTCGTACCCAGGCACAGGGGCAAAAGCACCATGGTATCAATTCTAATTTGAGAAATTCCACTTTTCGGGTGGAGGAATACCACCGGCAAGTCCTCAAGAAAACCTCTGGAAAAATCTTGGTACTTCTTCAACTTGTGTTATTGATCTGAGAAGTAACACGCCCCGGACCCTTATTCCGCTGCGACCCAATTTGGGGGTGTTACACTTTCTGCAAATATTTTTGGGTTTTGGTGATTGAGATGATGTTTAGTCGAGAACCGTGTTCATTGTTGTTTTCGTTACCATGAACAATTAGAATTTTGTTTCCAAAGGGTATGCGGACAATCTTCTCAGCACATACAATAACGGCCTGATATCTTGATAACCAGTCCATGCCAATGATGACGTCAAAACTACCCATTTCTACGGGCAATAAGCTAATGTTGAATGGGTGGTTAAGAAAATTTAATGTACAACCCTAAATAAGTGCTTTAACTTGAATTATTCTATCGTCGGCTAACTCGACATCCACACCATAGTCTAATGCAGTTGGTACAATATCAATCAAAGAACTAAAAGCAGTAGACATGAAACTCCTGTTGGTACTAGTATCAAATAAAATCGAAGCATAATGGTTGTTTAGGATGAACGTACCCGTGACGACATTGGAGTCTGGGTTTGTCCCGGCATTGCCCACTATATACACCTTGGCTGGAGCATTGCCATTCCCACTATGATTTCCATGGTTCTTGTTCTTCAGCTTTGGACACTCCCTCTTGAAATGTCCCCCAGCTCCGCACTCAAAGCAAGTAATTTTCTAACCTGCTTCAATGCTCCTTTGGTTGTTGGTGTTTGTAGGATTCTTATAGTCACAGGCCAGATGGCCAAATTTGTCGCACTTGTAGCATTTAGGAGCACATTGACCTTCATGGTGATAATTGCATTTGGTGCATAGGGGTTTCAATCCCCCATACGGCTTCTTCTCACCAGGCCCTGCAGTGTAAGCCCGTGCCACATCCTGCTTCTTGGAAGGCTGCTATTGTTTTTGGTTTTTTTTGGAAGTGTCATCAAACTTCCTCTTGTTATCAGCCTGTCGTTCAGCATATGTGCGGATCTTCTTATCCATTAGTTCAGTGGCCATTTCGACCGCCTCTTGCATTGTTTTGGGCTTTGATGCTACCACACTCCCGTGGATCATGTCGGGCAAACCACAGACATATCTTTCAATCTTGTCTGACTCTGCTGGAAACATTCTAACACACAGCAATGCCAGTTCCTGAAAACGTTGGTTGTAACCAATTACGTCAGTATCTTTTACCTTCAATTCCCACAGCTCACCCTCGAGCTTCTTCATCTTGCCCCTTGGGCAGTACTTGTCAGTTATTTTCTTCTTTAGGTCTGTCCAGGTCATTGCATACGCAATATCGGGACCCACAGTCATAACGTGAGAGTTCCACCACGTTAGAGCACCCGCAAGAAGAGTACAAGTACAAAACTTGATTTGGTTTTCCATAGAAGAGTTGCTTATACGGAACACAGTTTCTATCTTCTCAAACCACTGAATCAATTCGACAACCCCTTTCGTGCCTTTGAAATTTAAGGGTTGGCACTTCATGAAGTCTGGGTAAGTGCACTCTCTAGCAACTCCTTCTGTCCTCCTGACACTTGCTCCTGAATTTTGGCCGCCTTCGCCATTCATGTTTTTGTTAGTTTCACGTGCTGCCAATGCGTCATTAACGCCTTGGTCGATCATTGCCTTAAGCTGGGCATTGGTGACAGATATGGTAGTGGTAGGGGTTGTTTCGGTTGTTGCAGCTGGTGTAGTTGTTGTTGACCTTGCGGCTCTTTTTGGTGCCATTTCTTAAAAATCACACGAAATTATAATACTCGTTAGATTTCATATAATCATAACAATGATATATACCAATAAATAAAGTAAGATCACTACACATAGTGAAATATACAACTGTATTGAAATTAACAATGGTGTAGCTTATATAAGTATTAATATAAGACTATTATCGTAATATACATAATATATATTATAAACACGTATATCAATCATGAATGCATCTAGTATAATCAACTAATGCAACAAATGTATGTATGTCCCGTGAAAACCCCTTTTGTAATAATGAAATGTTTGAAAACGGTTATAGTCCAGCAAAAATCATTTTTACCTGGTTCTTTATAACCTTGGCTCTTGATACCAATCTGTAACACCCCCAAAATAGGTCGCAACGGAATATGAGTATCCGGGGCTTGTTACTTCATAGATCAATAGCACAAGTGATATAAAAGAACGACCATTATAAAAGTCGTTTAAAACTGATACATTGGATAGTAAATTGTTTATTACAAAAGCCATAAGCTTCACCCGTTTATTATTTATAATACAAAGACTTTAGTCCATAACAATATATCCCCCATGTGCAATGCGACTAAATCTTTAACACACAAAACTTCAAAACGTGACCACCAATGTATCCTTTGACTTGTGTCTCATTGATCTCCTGAGAAAAACATGCTTTAAAACGTCAACAATAATGTTGGTGAATTCATAGGTTTGTAAATTGTATATTGTAGGACCACAAGATTTCAAGTGTATGATAATGCAGGAGATGAAATTATCACAAAAATGTAATTACGTTGCCCTAAGCTCATGACACCGAAGCTTGACATAAATGAATTGCAATATAAATTGCCACATTGCCCGTGATGATGTTCTAACCCGCAACATCCTTATTATTCGACATGGTATAAGTTCGTTTGTCTAGTGATAGCTAATCACCCGAATAGGGATGTCAATCCCAATAGATCTATTCATAACATTCGCGCTTACTATCGAATAGCAATTGACAGTTCATGATTGTGGGCTCAGAGGGTTATAGCTACTTAGGCAACAACATAATCATAATATAAAAATATCCACTTGTGTCCAATTGTAAAACAATGCATGTTTCTCATCCCAAAATTTGTAAATCATTATAAATGTAAAACATGGGGCTATGAACTCACCTTGAGTGAATGATTCAACAATATATAATCACAGAATGATAATGCGTCACGTAAACGTCTGAATGCAACCTAATTAATTATAGGTCTAATAAGAGAATGCCAAGCGTATAAATGAATATGATTTATACAATGCGATGCCACTCATATATACTTGTAGTGAGGTGTTTATAAGATTATACATGACTTAGAATAAATATGATAACATAAAGTTATTGACTTGATTATAATGATTAATCATAGGTTTATATGTGTAACAACCGTCAATTTTCGGAACATATTTAAATAATAAATCATATTTATTATTACATGTTTGTCGTTTATAAAATTTATTTTTAAATTATTTGATTCAAAAACGAAAAATGATATATATTAATTCATAATTTATTTATCAAAAACGAACCACTAAATCACGTTTTTACGATTCGGACCCTAAAGCAATTTGATGTAAAACGATATTTCAGACAACTTTTTAGTTTTACCCGAGACTTGAAAACAAGCAGAAGAGGGCTAAAACAGCCTCGCAAAGTTTTGAAAACTACACACAACGGGTACCGACACACAAAAATAATTAAATTTATTTTTAATTATCACTATTTATTTAATAAAAATATTAAATAAAATTATTTAATTATTTAATTATTTAAGCGTTGTTGATAACGCGAATATCCGAGTTAAAACTCATTTTTATTTTAACCGAGTCACAAAATAAATAACAGATATTTATTTTAAATGTTATAAAAATATTTATGAAATATTATCAAGTAAATACTCATTTTTATCAGAAAAATGATTTGGAAAACAATGGCGCAAGTTTCGTATTTTGAATCGTCCGATAAGTGGCTCAAACGAGTCCCGGACTAATATTTTATAAAAGTTTCCCCAGTCACTGCTGTCCCAAGACAGCAGCTTTGCCTCCCGGTAAAATGGTCATATCTCCCTCGTTACTTATCTTCACATGTTCATTTCTATTCTCAAAATTTATTTAAAGAAGTACTCTACAAAAACTTAAATGGAGCAAATGCCCAAATCGTACCTACATAGTGTTTTTACAAAACCAATCTGGTGTCTGACTCCAGTCCGAATTTACTAACTTTTTTTTGTTTAGCGACTTATTAACCATAAGCAAATGATCTTTATTAAATTCTCAAAAAAATTCCGAGACGTCACAAGACATATATTTAAGGGAGTTAGAATTTAACAGGGCCCAGCAAATATGCTACATATGTTTAGAAATTGAACGGAGGTTTTTATGATTTTCGAAGACTCGGAATATGCGTTTTATGGAATAAAACTTTTCTTCTAACTTTTTTCAACACCAAAGTATATATAAGTCCTATATGATACATGGCATATATATATATTATATATTATATTTTTATATTTATATATTATATATATATGAAATCATGTATATATTAGATTGTGTTAATCTTATGTGAAGATTTAATGAACACTAAAACAAGATCTAAAAATAGTTTAGATACAAAAACCCTAGTTCATAACTGGTAATCCCACTTTCCTAACATCCCAAATCTCTGATCAAAACTCTTGTAAATGATGAACATTAACCTTAGGATGGTTCTAGATATGATGAAGACACTTGAATACTTGTTGAAAAATTGCATAGATTGTGTAATGTCTGTGTGCATATTTTCGTGGCCAAGAGTAACAAAGAAGAAGTTTTTTGAAGTTTTTGGTGTAAGGAATGATATGAAATAGCTAGTGTATTTATAGTTAAAAATCTTGGAACTTGGCCTTAACTTATAACTATTAAAGATTGAACCATTTGCTGAAATAATATTCAGTGATTAATATCTACCATATTTGAATGTATGGCTGGCTTTATAGGCTTGAATTTAGGTAAAATTTATGTAACATTTAGGTATTGGTGTATACTTGTGGGTTTTTGTGGAGCGTAGTTAAAGTTTTGGTGGTTCCGTGAACGCTTAAATGCATTTTATTGCGAAACGTAAACACTTTACGTAACCAATAAAAATAAAATATATAATTATCTTCAAAATAATTATTTAACACTTGCTTGACGTAAACCTTTAATTGTTTGATGCCCGTTTACGTTAATTGTTGATTTTCAGCTTAGGCGATTTAACTTAACGTTACGCGATTTAACTTAACGGTTATAAATAAAATAACCATGCAACCCATCGACATTCGACAATATAATAAAACTAAATCTTATAAATAAGAGATTTAGTCCTCCAACTTATAAATGACTTAAATGTCAATAACGTGAAGTCAAGCTAAAAAAAATAACTTGAAAGCTTGTAGTCATAAGAAGACCTAAAATACGGAGTGTTACAAAGTTAATGTAATTATTTTGTGTTTTAGTGTTGTTATGTCCCAAGTTTGAAATATTCCAAGTGTTGAAAACTATAGCTCAAACCACTGCTTAGTTATCCAAACCGCCGCCTAGAATTATCAAACCGCCGCTGAGAATTATCAAACCACCGCTTAAGGCAAACCGCTGTCAGTGGAAAACCTCTGCTATTGATCAAACCGCTGCGCTATAACAAACCGCCGTGATAATAACAAACCGCAGTGTAGTTTTCAAACGGCCAGAGTTTCATTTAGGTAAACTTCTATAAAATAATTAAACCGCCGTCAACCTGTTCAAACCGCTGCCTATTCAAACCGACGCTTATATAATAAGCAAACCGCTGTATAAGCAAACCGCCACGATGAAATTCTTAGTGGCAAAAAAATGACAAACAACAGTAGCCGACAAATATTAAAATAATCCTTTTACCAAACCGCTGCGAAGAAATTCTGCCAAACCTCTACGAAGAACAACGAACTTTATCACTAAAAGCACCTATAAATCACCCTTTTGAACGATTTTGCTTGATTTATTTTGCACAACTCAGTACTACAAGGCTATAGCACCTAGTAGAATCCAAACTTTAACATATCAAACATCAAAATCTATAGAAAATCAAAAACGAGCTAAAAACCTTCAAAAGTATACTTTTTGATCTAAATCAAGCAAGAAATCGCACATACACACGATCTAATCATCCCATGTGCTCTGATACCAATTATAGGATATCACATATCATAACAAAGTGATGATTCTTGGGGTTGGGCTAGTTTCTACAGAGAGAAACACATAGAGAGATTTTCTAGAGAGAGAAAATGTATGTGTAAATAAAAAATGACTAGCTACCTCTTCCAAAGTTGAAAGAGGTATTTATAGTTCTTACAAAACATCGGGTATTAGTAACCGGTTCATTACTGAAAGTTATACGTTTAACTATTTACTACGAGCTATACTGAACAGTAAAACACACGGGGTGACCGAGTCTTTTTCTAATATCTAACAATTATAAAAGAAGCCTGATATAATCAAATAACACCATATTTTACTATCATTTATCCTATACATTTTACCCACTTTTATATAATTATTGCAAGATATTGGTACTTAATTGCTTAAAGTTTATTATTGCAGTAATTATGAAGTTACTTGTGAGAATGAAGCAAAAAGGCGCAATTCTGGAGCTAAAACGAAGACATTTAAAGAAAACCATTTTCTGCTACTATACGCCTTATCCAGTAATGAAGATACGGCGCATCAGCGCCATCTCAGCACAAGAAACACGTAATGATCAATTCCCAATACGGCGTATCACTCTTCAATTTATACGCCGTATGCACAGCTGTTCATCAGTCAAAGATACGCATTTAATGTGATTGATTGTAATTATTCTTGATTGATTTGATCTTATCGCGGACTTCAAAGAAATTAACCCTATACGCCGTATCCACCTCTATCGATACGACGTATCCAGGCTATTTTCAGACACTATAAATACGAGGCTCAAATACGAGTTTCTGTGTGCAATATCACATTTTCTGTATCGTATACATCTGAAGTTGAATTTCTCAAGCCAAGAAGAGCAGCCAAGGTCGAGCACCACTCCTAATTCCATAGAAGACATCGTGTAATTCTTACTTTCTTAATCATTTGATTTTTAATTGTTTAATCACGCTTGTAACATTACAATGATTGTGGGCTAATACCCTAAGGTATTAGCCATGTTAATGAAGATTATAATGTTTGGTTTGTTTTAATCTGGCTTGCTTAATTTATCGTTGATTGTTTAATTATGTTTAATCCCTTATATTTGTTGATGTGCTTGTACATGTGACCTATCATTTAACTGGGTCTAGTAAGACCTAACCAGTAATCTAGATGTCGGGATAGCTCTCCATGTTGTGTTTTGTATACCCAGACCAATAGGATCACAAATGACACCTTATCATTACTCTTTGATCATGAGCTTAGTTGGACCGGCAGGTGACCCGATACTTGTTCAACCGGTATTGTTCATGATTAATTGGTAATTGATTTTGGTGATGGACTATCGGTATACAAAGCAACATCAAGCAATAAGTGGGTAAAGTCTCGATAGGCTAGGGTATTAACATGATCACTACTGCTTTAATTCCATATGATAGATTATAATTAAACCATAGGATGCTTTATGCGGATGCGTTAATCGTGACAGGATTTATCGTATCTAGGTCTTAGGAAGAAGTCCCGCCTAATTCTTAAGAATGATATACCGCCTCGAGATAAGCAGCCATTGCATTAATTAATCAAACCATCATTTAATCGGACTTAACATGGTTAATACAGTTTTTTATTATTTGGCTCGTACCGTTCTTTTTATCTTGTGTTTATTTACTTTAATGTGTATTGTGCTTAGAATTGATATTTGTCACCGTAAACCTGTGCCAGTCTCTCAGGATGAAACCCCCCCCCCTTTTACCTCTAGTAAATATGTACATGTTTAACTAGTAATTAGACTAATCTAGAAAGATTAAAATACTGATAGAATATTAGGTTAACTCTCACTCTTAGTGTTTGACACCCTACTTATCGCGAAACTACATCTTGACGGGGTACTCTGCCCGTTAAAGTGTTGTCTCTAGGTTTGTCGGCTAAATATAAATGTAAAACCTGATAATCATAAATTGCACCTACACGACACACACATTAAGGTTTTTGGCGCCGCTGCCGGGGAGTGAATAGTTTAATCTTTATTCTTTTTAATATTTTTAACATTTAACTTGTTTAGTGTAAAATTATTAATTTTGATTTCTAACTTCTAATTGTAGTTTAATTGTGTGTTTTAATTTATTGCATTTAATTGTGTTTTTAGAGTATTATGTTTTGACAGATCACTTGATACGGCGTATCCCCTAGTTGGATGCAACATATCTAATCTTCTACTCAGGACAATGTATTGTTTTTACTGTCTAAATGATGTATCTGTTCTTCCAAACAATACGGCGTATTCAGTAAACTCAATACGACGTACTCCCATTCAACAGACTCATACGGCGTATCCTTATCAATAGGATACGATGTATCAATCGTCTGATACAGTACCAGTCTTTCGTAATCAGTTTTTTGCTTGTTTCTATGTGTTCTCTCCCCTGTGGGCACATCCTACTGATCATTCTATTCTTGTTCTCAGGTTAAGAAGAAAATCACAATGGCAGAACCGATCGTGAAGGAATACATTTCTGCTACTAGTAAAAGCTTCGTCTCAAACGATATCGATGGGAAAATGATCAAAAAGAACTTCATTAAGATCGAAGGAACATTCTTGTTGAAAGTTCGTTACAACACTTTTTACGAGAATGAAGGAAAAGATGTGTACAAACACCTCAATAGTTTCCTCGAAGTAGTTGAGCCACTCAAAATAAAGGGGCTAAGTCAAGACCGATTTAGACTTAGTATCTTCCCTATTTCACTCTCAGGTGCCGCAAGCGAATGGTTTACAAAAGAATGTATCGGCACTATATCTACTTGGGATGATCTAGTCAAAATATTTGTTTTAAAGTTCCAACTAATCTAGATAGAATAATAAACTGTTTAGAATAATAGGTTAACTCTCATCTTAGTGTTCGACACCTACTCTACCGCGAAGCTACCACTTGACTGAGTATTTGCTCCGTTAAGTGTTATCTTTAGGTTGTCGGCTAAAATATAAATGTAAACTTGATAATCATAAAATAAACATATACAACGACACATACGGTTTTTGGCACGTTGGTCGGGGTCGTGAGTTGTTTTAATCTTTATTCTTTTTTAGTATTTCTAACCTTTAACTTGTTAGTGTTACAATTATTAATTCTGATTATTTCTAACAGATTAATTGTTTAGTTTAATTGTATGCTTTAATTTTTTGCATTTAATTGTGTTTTATATAGTATTCTGTTCTGACTGATCACTTGATACGGCGTATCCACTAGTTGGATACGGCGTGTCTAACTTTCTACTTTGGACAGTGTGTTGTTTTTACTGTCTAAACGGCGTATTTGTTCTTCCAAACATACGGCGTATTCAGTGAACTCAATACGGCGTACTGCTATTCAACAAGACTCATGCGGGTAATTATATTCAATTGATACGGGTATCGGTCATCTGATACAGTATACAGAACTAAGAATTGATTTCCATGTTTAAATTTCTGTATTCCTTCTCATAAGAGCATATCCTACTGATTAATTCTCTGTTTCAGGTGGTGCATGGCACGGAGCTCTACTAAGAAAAATACTCTCACCTTTCGAAACCCTGAACGTGTACTATGCTCAAGAAAGATGCTTTTTCTCGAAAACCAAAGCTCGTGCGGAAATTAATCCACCGGAGGACGATCAACTTTCTGAAATCGAAGAGCATATAGAAGAAGAAGTTACAGAAAATATGGCCGGATAAAATTGGAACTATACATGAGCAAACATGAGGAGGATTACGGGTTCGGGCAGTCGTAGGCTCACAATAACCTTTCTAATTAAGGTGGCAATTTTCTTAAAGAACTTCATGGACAACACTTTCAGTGCTCAGAACAAGAAGATGTAAATGAGCACATCGAAAAGGTTCTCGAGATTGTTGACTTATTTAACATCCCAAAAGTAACTCAAGATCAAATCATGCTACGAGCCTTCCCTGTATCTCTTACTGGAGCTGCAAGCAGATGGCTAAGGAACCAACCATCATGGCTCGATTACAACCTGGGAAGTTCTCAAAACTAAGTTTCTAAATAAATATTGTCCACCTGCCCGTACTGCAAAGAAAATGGAGGAAATCAACAACTTTCAGCAGGAACCTGATGAAAGCCTTTTCCGTGCATGGGAAAGATTTAAGATTTGCCAATGAAGTTGTCTCAACATTAACTAACTGACATGGAGGAATTTCATCTTGTTTATAATGGGTCGATGTTCCCCCCCCCCCCTAACTCATAACAAATCCTGGACTCAAAGGGAGCCATACCTTCAAAAACTGTTGCTGCTGCTAAAACAGTCATCCAAGAAATGGCTGAATACTCCAAGAAATGGCACAATGGAACATCTTTAAGAACCAGAAGCACTGAAACTTCTGACGGGCTTGCTGCTATCCAAGCCTAACTCAACAATCTCGGACGGGAAATAAAGAAGGTTAATGAGAAAGTATACGCTGATCAGGTCGGATGCGAACTATGCATGGGACCACACTATACAAAGGATTGTCCACAGAAGGAAGAAGGAAAAACTCTAGAAGAAGCCTACTACACACAGTTTGGTGCACCCTATGAACCTGGAGGACAATACAGAGTAGCAGGACCAGGATTTTACCAACGTAATAACGGAAATTCTTCGTACCTGCATCGAGAGTAAACTATGGAAGAATCATCTGGCAATGTATGGCCGTATCTAGATTAAGGTGGCACGAAGAGAACTCGAACATCATCAAAGAAATCCGAGCTTCTACCGATGCAGCAATACGAAATCAAGGAGCATCGATTAAAACCTTGGAACTACAAATCGGACAAATGAGTAAAGTATTACAAGAAAGGGGGTTCGGAAGTCTACATAGCTCCACAGAAACAAATTCCCGATAGAGACAGGTTGAAATGATCTCAACTGCTAAGTTGATTTATCTGAGATACGTCGTATGGAACATGGTCTATACGCCGTATCAGGATCACAACACAGATTCATGTTTCCCGAAACAGTCCCCTTCCCAAGGCGATGCACAATTATGCGATGTTTGGATGGTTTAAGAAGAAGAACATGGAGCAATATATTCTAGGTTGGATTATGATGACTTGTAGATGGTTGAAAAGCCTTTTCTAAAACTTTCATGAGCTCGATTATAATATACTGGTAAAACTACAAGATTGTTGGTGGAAGGTGAATACTCATGATATAGCCCTATTTACCCGAATGGAGGATTTCAGACAAGGACCATATACAAATATGAAAACTAAATGGACTCGTGATCCTTATCTTGGTACCAACTAAATATCTAGCATAAACTATGGAGCAAGCAACGTGGTCGGTACTCAAGAAAATCAAGGACATAAAGAAAACATAAACAATACGACTCCTGAACAATCAATCTGCGAGATCAGTATATTCGAGATGATGAAGTATTCATTCACTGATGACGAGGAATACATCACCATAAAAGAGTCCGAACACCTCAACCACTCAAAGGATAGCCTCGATGCTTATCGAGAATTGTTATGCCTTACCAATAAAGGATGGGTCGTGAAAACATCTGAAGACAGATAAAGAAGAAAAAGGTCAAACTTAAAGACCAGCTGAAACAAAAGTGCTCCTCGGGAGACAACCCGGTTATGTTTTTAATTGTTTGTTGCATTTAAATTGTTTGAATTTTAATTGTTTGAAAAGTCTCTGTCCAGACATACATACGGCATATCGAACCCCTCTGTATACAGCGTATGCATGTCTAGAACATTCTCAGGTTTTAATTTTTTAGTATTTAATTTCATGCATTTAATTGTTTTTGCAGGATTACATACGATGTATCCTAGGGTTTGGGATACGGCGTATTGTAACCTGTACAGTTGTGTGTTTAATTGTTTGCTTGTATTGTAGGTAGCGAAAGTACGAAATACACGAAGGTCTTCTAACTTTTTATGGAAACCTAAAGATCGTTGTAGCTCTAGTTTGTTAAGAACTAATCTAGGATAATGATAACATAGGCAGAATATTCAAACATAAAATCAATATTATCATAACAAGGTTTTACCAAACATTCATCACAGTTCCAATATTATTTGATCAAGATAATACGGTTACATCAATGAACTGTAACAGGAATCCTACGATTCTTGAGGCTAAACACTATATAGACGTCTACTACTAACTATACAAACGTGTACACACACACGTTTTCTTTAGTCGACTCTCATTGAGAACACACACTTTTCTGAATGCCTAAAACCTATAACCTGTATCTCTTTATATACTAGAGATAATAGGTTTTACAAAGAGATAAACATAAATCTTTTAAACATTTAACTTGATCTTCTGTTATCTTTGATATCTTTATATTTTGATATCTTTGACTAAATCTTCAATAATTCTCCACCAGCTTGTAGAATTCTTGAATGACAATTTTAGTCCTTTTGTTTCATTCTTGTTTTGTCTTATCAACTCAAATATAATTCCCAACACTTTTATGCAGAACCTTGCTGTAAACGAAATAGACTTACAAGAAGATCTGAAAAGCCTCGTGTTGACCTGTCATGGGCATTCTGAAGCCCTCGTCAACACTTTTTTTTGCTCAAGCACTCAATATGGAGATTCATCAGGAGCAAACTATCAGGGAAGTTTCATCGTTCTAATTCTTTTCCTATATTATTTAACTATTTGTCTATACAACGAGGACGTTGTATAAATTAAGTGGGGGGATGGAGAATTAGAACGTACTTGTCCTTATTTTTTACAAATAAAATCAAAAATGCTTAAAAATGGATAAAATTAAAAAAAATTAGCATGAATTTTTTGTGAAAAATCACTAGTTACATGACCTAGCGCACTATAACCCTTAATGTATATTTGTGAGAATTAAGCCTATCCGTTTCCAATTGCTTCCTTAAATTCCACAAAATTTGAGTGTGTCGGTGATGTAGTGGACTTTAGAACTTGGCCTGGTATATCACTCGAGACCTCAATAATAAGTACTATGGATTTAGATAGAATAACATGTTTGACTGGTAAATTTCTAGGATTAAACCAAAAAGCCTACATGTCGTAATATTAACTAACTACACTGGTTAGTTAACCCCCGTGTAACCCTTTTTGCTTACTCTCATTTTTAGAGTAATGATACCCCTAGAACAACCTGCTGAGCCATTCCTTTCTTTTTCCATACCAATTAAATCGTTTCATTACACCTTTACACCTTAGCCTACTGTATAGATTAAAGCCTATTTAATCAACGTTGCTAGTTGCTTCAGTGTAAAGTTTTGTAGTTCCTGCGTCAAAGTAAAAATTTCTCTATCTATGTAATGGTCAAGAAAATTGCACAATGCAATGAAAATATTTGTAGCTCCTGTGTTTTGCTACTTTCGTAATTATGTATTATGTCCGAAAGAAGAAAGGTTCAAAAGAAAAATTAGTCGGACAAATAATGATAGTGAAGACGGTGAAATTACACCAAGTTTTATGATGTATTGCAAAAAAATATATATATTGAAAGAAAAATGATGGTCGGTTCAAAAGAAGCTTATACCGAAGGAATTACTTTGAAAGGATCGATTATTCATTGATACGCACAAAAATCAATGATGTATAGTTTGTATGAAGTGGCCGATATCACCACTTTTGTAAAAGTATGTAAAGTTCGGGATGTAAGGGAAGTTGACCATTATGGGAACCCCAACTTTGGTTGTCTTTGTCATTTCTATGATCGAGGCGTATGTCTATATGTTTAAGTCTTAGTCATGGAACGGTCAGGGAAAGTTACTAGCAACCGCACCTTATTTGTTGGCTTTAATCTA
Source organism: Tanacetum coccineum (assembly GCA_026074375.1). NCBI lineage: Eukaryota > Viridiplantae > Streptophyta > Magnoliopsida > Asterales > Asteraceae > Tanacetum > Tanacetum coccineum. Next base: position 3,013 of record BQNB010029423.1, on the reverse strand, counting down.
TTTGTTTTGTATATTTTTTTTAACGTCAATTTTACTTCCCTTTCCTAGCAACTAACCTTAGTGTCTACTCGAACGAGGTTGGAGTGAGTCATGCATGTCTATTTGATTTAGCCTCCTTATTAGACGACGACTTTTGGTGAAAACTATAAGGTTCCTACCCTATATCGTTCTTCATCCTAACCACTGGTTAAACACGAATAGGGATGTGTTTGGATTGTATATGTCTATTCCGTCGTTACGCTGTGTATGTACTATACAGCTGCCTTGTTGGTGTGGTACTTATGGTGAAAGACCGTTAAATGATCAACCCTAAGCCTTCTAATAAATACCCAATTTACCTTTTGACTTGTTACTCCTTAGCTTTAGAGGTGGAGATGTGTATCCTTGCTAAGCATATGATACGAAGCTAATCACAGCTGAGCAAATGAGCGTACCACTAAAATGATACACCTTAGATTAGTTGAGCGATCTGAGTGATTTCATTTACATATTTCGTGTGAAGCTTGGTTTTTGTACAGGTGATCTGAATAAGAAAAAGTTCTTAACGGAAAAATCCTTAACCTCAGTTATGATAAATTTTCAAAATCTTTCTAAAGTCGACTTGAGGACAAGTAGGATTCAAGTGGGGGGATATTTGATATAATCAAATAACACCAAATTTTACTATCATTTATCCCATACATTTTACCCACTTTTATATAATTATTGCAAGATATTGGTACTTAATTGCTTAAAGTTTATTATTGCAGTAATTATGAAGTCACTTATGAGAATGAAGCAAAAAGGCGCAATTCTGGAGCTAAAACGAAGACATTTGAAGAAAACCATTTTCTACTACTATACGCAGTATCCAGTAATGAAGATACGGCGTATCAGCGCCAGCTCAGCATAAGAAACATGTAATGATCAATTCTCAATACGGCGTATCACTCTTCAATCAATACGCCGTATGCACAGTTCTTCATCAGTCAAAGATACATATTTAATGTGATTGATGGTAATTATTCTTGATTGATTTGATGTTATTGCGGACTTCAAGGAAACTAACCCTATACGCCGTATCCACCTCTATCGATACTGCGTATCCAGGCTGTTTTCAGACACTATAAATACGAGGCTCAAATACGAGTTTCAGTGTGCAATATCACATTTTTTGTATAGTATAACATCTGAAGTCGAATTTCTCAAGCCAAGAAGAGGAGCCAAGGTCAAGCACCACTCCTAATTCCATATAATACATCGTTTAATTCTTACTTTCTTAATCATTTGATTTTTAATTGTTTGATCACGCTTGTAACATTACAAAGATTATGGGCTAATACCCTCGGGTATTAGCCATGTTAGTGAAAATTATAATGTTTGGTTTGTTTTAATCTGGCTTATTTAATTTATCGTTGATTGTTTAATTATGTTTATCGCCTTATACTTGTTTATGTGCTTCTACATGCGACCTATCATTCAACTGGTTCTAGTGAGATTTAACCAGTAATCTAGATGCCGAGATAGCTCTCCATGTTGTGTTCTATATGCCCGGACCAATAGGATCACAAATAATACCTTATCTTTTACCCTTTGATTATGAGCTTAGTTGGACCGGCAAGTGACCCAATAATTGTTCAACCAATATTGTTCTTGATTAATTGGTAATTGATTTTGGTGGTGGACCACCGATGTATAAAACAACATCAAGAAATAAGTGGGTAAAGTCCCGATGGGCTAGGGTATTAACAGGATCACCATTGCTTTAATTCCCTATGATAGATTATAATTAGACTTTAGGATGCTTTATGCGGATGCGTTAATCATGAAAGGATTGTTTGTATCTAGGTCTTAGGATGAAGAACCGTCTAAGTCTTAAGAATGATATGCCGCCTCGAGATAAATAGCCATTGCACTAATTAATCAAACCAACTTATAATCGGATTAACATGGTTAATATAGTTTTCTTATATTTGGCTTGTACCGCTCTCTTATCTTTTGTTATTTGTCTTTTGTGTTTATTGTGCTTAGAATTGATATTTGTCACCATAAACCTGTGCCAGTCTCTTAAGCTGAAAAACTCCCGTTATTACCTCTAGTAAATATGTATAGCATAGGTTTAACCTCTAGTAAATTCATGGCCGAATCAGCTAAGAGGCACGAATAGAACTCGAACATCATCAAAGAAATCCAAGCTTCTACCGATGCAGCAATACAAAATCAAGGAGCGTCGATTAAAACCTTGGAACTACAAATCAGACAATTGAGTAAAGTATTGCAAGAAAGAGGGTTTGAAAGTCTATCCAGCTCCACAGAAACAAATCCGAGAGACCAAGTGAAATCGATCTCAACTGCTACAGCTGATTTATCTGAGATACGCCGTATGGATCATGGGCCATACGCCGTATTTGTTCCATAACACAGAATCAGATTTCCCGAAACAGTCCCCTTCCCAAGGCGACTACACAACTACTGCTGTGATGATTTAAAGGAGGCAAGTGGAGTGAACGTTCTAGATGCTTACGATAACAACCTGCCTCAGAAAGAAAAAGATCCAAGGAGCTTTACCTTATCTTGTTTAATTAATAATATTTGTTTTAATAAAGACCTTGTTGATCTAGGAGCTAGTGTGAGTGTTATGCCATTCTCTACCTATACCAACCTTGGTCTAGAAGATTTGTCTCACACTAGGATGACCATAGAATTGGCTGATAGAACCATAAAGCAACCTAAGGGCATAGCTGTAAATGTGCTAGTTAGGATTGGCAAATTTGTTTTCCCCATTGACTTTGTCGTCTTGGACATACCCGAGGATGATGATGTCCCTTTGATCCTCGGACGACCATTCCTGTCTACAGCCCATGTCAAGATCGACGTCTATAAAAGAAAAGTCACTTTAAGGGCCGGGGAAGAAAAACTGGTTTGTAAAAGCATTAAGCCTGCCTTTAGCATAATCAAGAGGGTCTTTATGGATGAATAAAAGGAAAAGAAAAAAGGTCGAACTTAAAGACCAGCTGAAACAAAAATGCTTACC
>BQNB010029422.1:0-55743 GCA_026074375.1 Tanacetum coccineum | reverse complement strand
CCCGGGATCTTTAGCTTTTGAGAGATTGCAGGATAATTTTTTTAGGCAAGGCACGTAACCCTTATCATAAGAGGTCCAGGATTATAATTCAAACCTCACTAGGTACACACTTGCGTGTGGCGAGGGAAATGGTCATAAACAGTCACGGGGATACCTCGGTTAGGCCATATACATCTGAGTTAAAGACTCACCCTCGCCGGGTAATCTAAACAGGGAAAACCTCATCCATTTATATAGCCCACTTATTACAAACCAAATGGATGTTTGGATGCACATTTAACTGAATAATTAGTTTGCACGTTTAAATGGTTTAACACATATTTATCTTATTCTAGCAAAACCGCATGATATCTGTTTCTTTGTCCAAATGCCCTAAATGATTGAGCCTTTTTTTTCTCTATGTGATGATCAATTTTCACAATAGTTGATGCTCTATTACATATTGCAAGGCCATGAAGGTAGATTCTCAGTCTATATTCACGCATCGAAAGTTAAACCAATTTTTGGCGAATTAAATATTTAAAAGAAATAAGCCATAGGAATGTTTATGTTTGTGTGTGAACTTAACCGACCATTTTTGACCCGTTACGGAACTAGCCCATATAATAAAAATGATTTGTTTGTGTTACTAGATGAACTTAACACATGCTTTTATTGGTTCATCTTTTGTGCAGGTAGATTGGGGGAAAGTTTCAATGGTTGATGCCGAAAAACGACTTTTGGCAAATGCACTGGAAGACCCGGACAATCAGCATTTTGTTTTACTTTCTCATAGGTCAATGGCTAACTGGCTTTTTCTAAGAATATATGTCTTTATCGTTCCAAAACTCATTAGAAAAAAGCTCATGTACACGAACGTTATCTTCATTGACAGATGCGTACAAAGATTTTGAAAATTCACTACTTCTCCACTTTAGAAAAAAGCTCCGGTTTGTGGTAACGTTAGCTTCATTGTTTGTACAGTGATTCTTGATCTGGCAAGTTCTATTTTTTTTAACTAAATTGTTAAATGCAGCAACAGTTATTGGTACTGGTGTTTAGATTATTTGTTTTGGAACTTATAAGTATTGTATTGGTTTAATTTAGTCTGCTCAGATTTTTTTCAGGTATACTTATTCTTATGAATAACTACATCGTGTGTGGATATGTTACAACTTCAAAAGTATGAAGCGGTGGTTGAATTGTGTGAGCAAACACTTTAGCATAAAAGAACTGCACCACCATAAGGTTTATCTATGCATGTGTCAAACTAGAATATGGTCAGAGGTTTCGTGTTTTGAGCAGTAACTTGAATTATCTGCATTACAGGTTTGCACGAACCAAAGTTGATGGCAATGGAAAAACCAAGAAGGTGACAACAGTTGCTGGCAATGCAGGTGCAGGGGCCTGAATTCCTATGTAAGTTGCAATGCAGGTGCAGAGGCAGAAGGCGACAACAGTTGCTAGCAATGTAATTCGACAGAATACAACAAAGTATGAAATCCCATGAAGTCCTATGTAAGTTACAATGTAAAAGTAGATTTTTAATTATGTCCATTTCACAATGGGTCATTTTTTTTACTTTTACCAGGTCATCCATGGATGTTGGACAAGCCTAGAACCTGTTTTTTGTTAGGTTGCCTATGAGTTTCAGAGGGAAGTTGCTGTTTCGCAGGCCATTACTGGGAAGCCAAGCAAATTGATCGGGTTTTTACTTTCGACAAGGTGAGAAAATAGGCTAATTATGTATATGTCCTGATTTGGGTTTTACTGATTTAGGTGTTAAGTAATGGACAAGCAGACTATTTGATTAGTAAAATCATATTTAGGTTTTATTTTTTACAAGGATTTTTTTATTAATACAAAAATAATTCCACTTTTGGTTTTTCAAATCCGTTATGTCAGTGTTTCTCGCATTATGTTATATAATGATAGATGGTCCTAACTATTCCATGACGTTTGTTCATGGAATGTCGTCCATTAGACACCTTACAACAACAACCAAACACCCCTCACGACAACCATCTTAGCAGCCCCATGCATGAATCAAACACCCCATTATAAAAGCCATCCAAACACCCCTTGACATAACGGATTACAAACCCTTTGTTAGCCATACAAACACCCCCTGAAAGCAACAAAACATCCCCTTCCAGCAGTCATCCAAACACCCCTGACAGCAACAAACCAAGCTTTAAACATAGACATCGGTGAGTTTTACCTTTGTCTTACATGATTGTATGTTTTATTGACTTTTATCGTTGTCCAGTTATGTTTCTACAAATGCTAGAATCTTCATTACAACCCCAATTATCTCTGACCAAAACCAATTATCTCTACTTGGTAAATAGTATTTCTATTAAAAAAGTCAGCTATAATTTGGTACAATAACTTTCAGAAAAACATTTGCACCCTCTACATTTTCACCGACTAAATCTACTTCTGATCACGTGTCAATGCAGGTGTCAGACATTTTTTACTATAAAAAAGGCTTAAATGTACTGATACATATAAATAAATCAGCACCTAAATAAGCAATATCAAACACACTCTGAATGTTTGTGTAAAACTGCTTATCTGTTTTATAAAGCAGATTCCAAACACCCCTTAAAATGGTTACCTCTCGGTTACATTTGAAGGCCATTAACAAACTTTTTTGTATAGATTTGTTGATGGATGATTTGGTGGTTAGACAAGGTGAATGGATTCCACTAAATTGTTCAACGGGCGAGGTTATGATGATCCTCTTGAAGAAGAGAAAAAGAAAGCAAGGGAAATCAGGTATGTATTCAATTAATGCCGGTCTTTGTTTTTCAGGATTTTACTATGCAATCAATGTTAGCTAGATTATGCTGAGATGTACTGTATTTTGTATTTTGAGCAGTAACTTGAATCATCTGCATTACATGTTTGCGGGAAGCAAAGCTAATGGCAATGGAAAAACCGAGCAGAAGGCGACAACAGTTGCTGGCAATGCAAGTGTGAAAGTTTTCATTTTAAAAGCCCTCATTTTGGATTTGTATTAAATTATTGAGTTTTTCTTACAAATTTGCTCAATCTGATATGATAATATGTCTAATAGGCTTCGTCTTATAATCGGGTGGATGAGAATTATGAGGATGTCGAGGAGCCTATGGTTTAGACCCTGCAAACAGAAGCAACCACCCTTTCAGCTCCATTGACTTTGTTTCAGATAATTTGTAAGAAATCCTACATAGTACTATGTAAATTTAGTTATTTCTTAAGTTTTCGTTTAATTGGAATTTCATTCTGAATTTTTTCCCGTATGCTATATGACTCTACAGTTATCAAACTTTTGACCTTCAGTAAACCGTCCCTTGATTGTAGGCGTTACATCAATAGTTTAGGCGTTACATTAATAGGTCATAGTTATTTCTCAAGCAGGATTGAACCCAGTACTTTGTCACATGATTATCACACAAGTATACATCCCATTGACATTTTTTTCACATAAGTGGAACCCAAATCATACGTCCTCTTTCTGGTCATGGTAAGATTTTCGCCTTCTACATTATTTTGAAAGGAGGTCACGCAATATAATTTCTTTTGTTCATTAAGGCCACTCAACTATTGTGACTATTTTGTAACCCACTTAAATATTTATTTGATTTCGTTTATATGAAACCTGCCAAAAATCAGGCAGGAGGACGAACATATGCTCAAAAGTTTAAACATAAAAATAAAAAATACATTTTGTTTACTTTTTCAATTATGTAAAGTAAAATATTATCTTTAAATAGCCAAAAGTTGAAGAAAGTAATTGTCATTTTGCATAATTGGATGTATTTTTATCAGATTTGGTATAACTAAATCATATACATAATTGTGGAAAATCATATAACTAAATCATATAATGCAGTTTTAAGAGTTGGCTGGTGGCTTTAATGATAAGCTTTGTACTAACTTGTGCAAAATGAATGAGATGTAGACTTGAAATGTAGAATTGAAAGTGATTATTGCCTTTAGAACATCTCCGAGCAATAATTTTCAAGATGTTAAGTTATCTGGTCAAGAGACCAAAAAGGTTTGATTTTTAACAAACCTTTAACATTTCAGTTTTGATCCTTGAAAAGCATTAATGTTTGATGTTTGAAATCTGGCTACTTAATATCGAGCTTTGGTTTAGCTGTTTTGATAGTTTATTTAATTTACCAGATGTACTGGGGAGATATAAACGCTAAACATATAGGGATTACATGTTATATGTCTCAAAATGTGCCATTTCCTTTAGAATAGCTCGTGCGTATAGGGGCTGCTTTGGGATATATTAAAAAAACTACTTTTAGGGGATCTTTAGGATTGCTTATTGAAACGATTTATAGGGGGTTGCTTATTAGATTAACTACATGCGGAGATTGCGTATTGTACCTACTTTTAGAGTCTATTTGGGATTGCTTCTTATATCATCCACAGGTAGAAGATTGCTAAATTACTACACATAGAGGATTTTACAAAAAACTTGTTTGTTTATTACTACAAAATACAGATGTATACATGTTCAGTGATATGTGGATATAACGTACATGGTAACTTTTTTGTATTCGCTAATTAATCATATGCAAAAACATTGTTAAATGTACAGGCCCTCAGAACTACAAGCAGTCTACGTTTTAGAAGGTAATCCTCTATTTTTGCTTTTCTCTTTTTTTTACAAGCAGTCTCATTTTTCCCCATTCTTAAAGCATTGTATAAATATGTTGCTATATGTCGCTGTTTAAAGGGTCAAGAGCGGGAAGTGTTTGACGATTCTATGTTGTGATAATTTATTAAAGTATTTAATATTCTCTTACCCAAATTAACATTTCAATTCTTTTTGTTTTTAATCCACTTTATAAAACAATGTACGTTGTTCATAATTCATTATCGTTACTAATTTTTCCACCTAGATACTCCACAAACAAGCCCAGCCCATCGGGCCGGCTTTGCATCTAGGCGTAAAATATGAATTAGAATAACAAAAGTCCGTTTTTGATTATTTTAGCTCGTTTTTAAAGGTAAAAGGTATGTGTATTTAAGCACATACCACACAACGTGATGTTTTTTTAAGTTTTAAACTGTTTGAGAGTATTTGTTGTTCTATTGAAATCGATGAACTCTTTAGCCCTTGTTGCGGAGGCAAACATGTGGCGAGAGAGGTTTGCTCATCGCTGCGATCGGACACTTTTTGGTATGTTACCTAGAAGTAGGAGAGATGAGTTGTCTAGAAGAAAGATTGAACAAAGTGAGACGGTTTTTAAGCAGTTCTACATTAATCCTAAAAACCCCTTAATTCTGATACTATTTCTTACTACGGTCGACTGTTTCCACTGGTTCTTACTCATCCCAAAACTCCACAAGAAGTCAAAAACGAACGGTTAAGGCAATAATTCTGATTATAGAGCTGTATATTTTCCTTGAAATGTGGACATACAATATACAGGTGCTTCATGACCCTCTAATGTATACTGTTTTGTCAATGTTATTGCATCCCACACCTTTAGATAGCTTAATCTTAGGCATAAACGGATTTTCCAAACCATATTATAATATAGAAAAATATATTGGTAGAAGTCAGACCTTTATCAGCCTATCCTCTCCGCATGTCACAACGTAAAGTTGTTTGTTTGGGTATGAGAAAGCAAGATCGTCAACACTTCCAACATGAGCCTCAATCTGTAACCAATTTTTTTTAAAGATGTTGCTCATATGAATCATAGATATCTTAGAATTATTGTAGAATAAACAAAAAGGTGAGAGCAAACACACACTTTTAAGTGGTTTTGCACATCATCAACACCTGATATGAATATAATTGCACAATTTGCTTTGAGTATGCAATACCTATATGAAGTTCCAAGAAAAGAATGCAATTTGACAACAATTTGTTACTTTACGTAATACTTGCAAATGCGCACATCACTTTAACAAAGGCAAATATTTTTTATCAAACAATGTTCCATCCATGTTACATGAGCATGGTCTTTCCGGTTCCCGGAGGACCATAGAGCGAAACACCACGGGTCGATTCCTATCTGTTTGTACAACTCGTGATGAGCCAAAGGTAACTCAACAGCTTCATGTATTTTGTGCTTTTGAATGTCACAACCTCCAATATCCTAGCAAAGTTACAAAGATAGTGCAAATAGTTACTAAAACAACTGATTAGGGGATAAAAGTCATATCCAATAGCATGTTTTCATAATTTCATTCAACTAATAATCGACTTAAAATACACCACAAGCGGCAAAGGTGATTAGCTAACAAAACCTTATTATAAGACATATTAATATTACATAGACTTATTATCGAAAAAGAGATTGCAGATTGGAATGGTGTAAACTTCCATGAATTGCATGTTATTTCTCAACTATCTTGATTGACCTCTCATGTGAGCATTCACCATTAATATAACGTGGTAATAATCATAGATAGAAATTTTATGATGATGAATGTTAAAGTTATTAACCTTTCATAGCCTTGTGGATGTAGTGGGATTCTGGGAAGATGGTGTAACTTAATAGCGGGGATTGTCTCAGTAACATGGCTTATATAGGAGACTATTGAGCCAGTTTTATGAGAGTTCGTGAGCGTGAGTACAATGATCGAGTAAGAAGGATGGTGAATATGCATGTTTTAAATGATGTGTTGTATTAATTAGTGAGTGAATTGGATATTAAGAGCGTTGTTTCAGTTAACTGCAAGGATGTTTGTTTTGAGTTGCTTTTTATCTATGCAAGAAAAAAAAGGCTTTAGTGACGAAGGGAAAATTGTCATTAAAAGTTGAAAATTCATCACTAAACCGCTTACGAAAATCAAGGTCGTCACTTGTCATAACTATAGCTCCATCACAAATTTAAAATGTGACGAAAATTGTGTCGTGACTATTTCAATGACGTCTTCTCCGTCACTGAAGTTTGTCACTAATATAGTGAAAGTCGTCACTGAGAAATTCTCCTAACGGCATGGTTAACCTCCGTTAGTAAGTTTCGTAGAAGCTGGAAAACTAATAATTTGCATTAAAAATTTGAAATACTTATTCCATTAATGCAATATAATACTATTCGATCCGACTAAAACACGTTTTCTGTCCAAAATCTACCAATAATCACGTACCAAACATAAAAAAGCAAAAACAACTCATCTATAACCAACTAAAAATAAATTTCCAGTCTTTGCAAGAAACTAAGTGGGAGGAGCTGTTTCATCCAAGAAAATATTTGAGGAGCTGCAACATACCATCTCTGGATTGATTACCATTTGTCAACATTTTTATCCTAAAACCAAATGCAAGATCGAAATTACCAAATAGTAGTAATGTGAATAAATCTACATAGGCATGTTTCAAGAAAGTTGCAATAAATGGTGTTACCGTTCCAGAACCTAAGGTATCAACAGTTCATAAGTAGGCCATCTGAACAACGGTCTGGTCGCCTGCAAATGGTTTCATTGGATTAGAATATTGCTGACATTGTGAACCACATTGAAATAATGTGAATAACGTTAACAACTTCAATAAGCCCGCTACCTCATTTGTACGTGTAATCAAACGGGCAACAAAAGGAACCCGACGGGTTATGTTATAGTACATGTCAAAATGTTATAGTTTAACATTCATTTCTTTTGAGGCGTTCCTCGTCATCATAAGACAGCTTTAACCCAGTAGATACATCATGCGGATTTGGCATGCTTGATGGGCGGTCAGATTCTTCGTTATAATAGTTCTGGTTCAACGAAATCTGAACCTTCTTCTGCATTAAATTAGCCTCGAATTCCCTTGGTTGTTTATCCACAAACCTGCAAATAACACAACTACCAGCCTCGTACTATCTCGCTATTACAACCCGAGACAGTGTGATAACAATCGACATGGACTCAGCAGCAGAGGCTTTTATACCTAAAAAGAGATGAGATACTGTAAAATACATACTAAAGATGAATATACATGAAGATTAGAGCATGATAACCACGAGCCGTAAGGTTTTTGTGGTAAGTGATCATGCTCCCGACATCATGATAATATCTGATTTTATATGTACATAGCTCCCAATCACCAGCCATGCTAATTTGAAATAAAGAAAAGCATTAGTATTAAATTAATTTTTTATTTAGAAATCATGTCACCTGGTAATCAAAATGAATATTTATGTTACCGGATCGACATGAATTGCCTTCCGGATTGCTTCGTTGTTTAGCCATACAGATAGTCCTCTAGTTCTTTTTCAAGTTCATCAACAGACTTTTCAAAGCCAAACTTTCTACCTCGACGAACATTGGCACGCATATTTGGCATACCACGTCCACCGCCATTCCTTATACCTCCACGGTTAGTTCTCGGCCTAAAAGACACAAATGTAGCAAAATATAAACAAAAGGCAGAAATAAAATACAAAAACAGTTTGGTCTTGCAAAATAGACAGACAAAGAATATGGTATCTAACTTATGCTACAGTGCAGCAATGATAAAAAATATCATACGCAAAGTTCTATAAAAACATTCTTGCTGGCCAATTAAGTAGATATATAATAACTCAGTTCCTTCTAATAGCCAGATTGGGAGTTTTTTGAAGTTGTCTAACCATTGAAGAAATAAGCAATGACACAATGACCGAACATATATGCCTAAAGCCCTAAACTCATGAAGTACATCACTCATGCTTCTTCTCAATTTAAATCTATACTACTGATTGAATTGTTGAAACAGTTGCCTTCACCATCAAACTGGCATCCTTCACCTTCAAACTGCCATCCATGGTGGGATGATGAGGTTGTAAAAAAATTGAAAAACTCATTCTTAATTCCTTATAAGCTAACGCACCTCAACTTATAAGCTTAGATGAGCAATAAGCTCATGTGGCTAAGTACGTAAGGAATGAACTTAAGAGCTTATCAAAAATCCAGATAATAGGAGTGTTTGGCTACTGTTAAAGCAGTAACCAAACACCATTTCTGCTGCAACAGGGGTGTTTGGATACTGTTTTAGCAGCAGCCAAACACCCTTTCTGCTGCAACAGGGGTGTTTGGATACTGTTTTAGCAGCAACCAAACACCCCTGATGCAGCACATATTAAACTGCGTGATTTTATTTCTAGCTGCTTAGTTTAAACAGATAAGGCATTTCATAGTTTCAACAAATTATTGATTTTTAAACTAAAGAAGCTGGTGAAACTTGAAAGTTCTTATAAACCATAGAGAACGACGATTTCTACCTGTAAATAAATTTTAGTAATTTTCATTATTCACTTGAATGAATAAAAAGAGTCGAATAACTTCATAAGAAGAACTTACGATTGAGTGTTCTGGAATCTTTTGTAGGCGAACTGTAACTTCTGTAATACATTACCCAAACAAACTCGATTTTGTAATAACATACACTACCATATCATACCTTTTGTTGGTTTTCTATCTTGATTCCCATCTGTTCAATCTGATTTACTAAACAAAAAATAACGTTTAGTGGGAGGAGCTTATTAACAGCAGCTCAAATAAGCTTTTAACTGTATGGCTTAATCTAAACATTCATAACAGCTATAGTGCATAATAAAAACAGAATAAGCTGTAAAATGCTCTAATAAGCTTAATGCAAACACCACCGTAGATAAATATTAGATCTTCCAAATATTAAATGTTTAAATTTCATAAGACTTATGTTTCATTTAATTTGAATGCGCATGTTTCATTTAATTTCTATATAAACAAAAGGAATATGATAATGTGTTTATTATGCACTTATCGTATGTAGCCTCAAATGGATAAGGGAGGTTATTCATACCTCAATCTCATTGGCCTTGAAGTCTTCTTGTAGAACGGATTGCAAAGCAGAAATTACAGTCTGCACAACCATAGCTATAGAATGCATTATGTTGGATTCAGTTAAGAATTCTACAAATAGCCTGGTTTTCCTAAAACATAAACAAAAAAAATTCAGGATCATTCTTCATTTCCTTTTCAAATAAATTGATTGCCTCTTGCTCTTTCAAGCCAGCACTTGTTTCCTGCGAATATTCCAAGATCGAAATTCAGATCATGGGTAGAAAAACATGCGTGTTTATAATTTTACTGAAGTGGTAAATATCAACATCAATATAAACTCTCAGATATTATAAAAATCACACCTTATTGGAGCGCATGTGGCATACATCCGCATCAGAGTTCATTAAAGCCATAAAAACTTTTAGCGCGAGCTTCCTTCCATGCTGGTCTTCACAATTCCAGAAACTTGTTAAGGTTTGACTGAAGTCAAAATAACATTTAAAGCACATATTAAAAATAGTTGTCGCTATTTCGCTTAAAATTATTCATACAGTATGATAAAACTTTTATCGACCCTATAGCCATACCTGGATTTACATGAGATCCTAAAATAATTATTTGCTGATAAAACCAAGCTTGTCCATCAAGGTACCTATGCATTAAGCAGCTTAAGCACACATACATAAAATATGGTAAACATTCAAGCTTGTGTTGGACATTTATTGGCATTGGATTAATAAGTATGTTAATAATGAATAGAGTATAAAGAGTGCAAAGTGAACTGTTACCAAAGAGTAATGTGCGAAGAGCATCTTTCTGATACTTATTTGGAAGCTTTGATAGCTTCCCTTGCCATAGATTATTTCAAGCAAAAATAACAGCGATGACAGATGGACCAAGTATAATCTAGTTCAACACTACCTGCATAAGCGTAAACATTGGAAGGAAGTCATCACTCTTGGATTCTAGAAGCATAATTGGTACAAAAACAGGGAACATGCTTTTACCTTTATGAATACATTCTGCGGTGTTTGTTGTGGCATCCTGCGATCAAGATACTGGTACCAAACATAAGAGCGAATAGGGATTATGGAGTTTTTCTTGATTAAAAAGTCATGTATATTTGGATAAATATCAGATATATATAAAGTATATCTTCAAAAATATTTTTCAAAATCTATATGTACATGGTTTTTTTTGGAAGATATTATTAAAGTTTTTTATAGTAAAACACAAATGGTGGCTTAGCTCAGTTGGTTAACATGATTGGATATTAACTATAGATCATGAGTTCAAACCTTGCCTTTATCAATATTTTTAAAAAAAATTCGAAATTTAATGCAAAATTAAATAAAAATCCGAAAATTCAAAATTTAATACAAAAAATAATTATAAAACCGAAAATTATTTAAAATTATTGTGTTGTGTGTGCCATGTCATCGTTGAGGTGGCATTGAGGTGGCGTTGAGTCACTAAATCATATTAATCCAGTCATAGTTAGCCTCATATATAAGTTATAGATATATATAGTAATATTTTTTAGGGTCAATGTCATAAAATACCTAGTGACATTTTCTTTGCAGAATCACTTTTTTGTACAGAACTAGCTTTTTTACTCCTAATAATGCATGATGTACATCATATTAATGCAAGATGACATTTTTGTAATAAATGAGAAACTAAATATTAACTTTTAATTAACAGAAGGGTATTAATGGAATTTTAAATTTACTACTTTTCAAAAACTGTTCCTATTAAATAGGCACACCCTAATTTATTAAGTCAAATATTAAATACATTTTTTTCTCTGGAGTCTTTACCCAGCGCCTCTCTCTAGATCAGTTACCCTATTTCTCCTAATAAAGATAACCGCCACCCAAAAACCATCCATACCACCTCTGTTTAGATCGATTGTTTTGCCAACAAAATAAATAAATATCACCAATCTCTTTGTACGAGGAATAAATAAATGTCACAAATCTATTTGGATCGATGTCATATGAATTCGAGATCTACAAAGCTAGTAAGTGGTTTAATTTTGACTTTGTTTTTTGTGTATAGATGACAATCGGTTTGGTTTTTGTATTGGTTTTTAATTTATGAGTTTTCCCTAAACTTTATTTAGTATTTCTGTGTTATGATGTAGCCTTTTTGCAGTCACATAAAATCATTGGTTTTCGATTTCACGAGACACTTTTTGATGAATTTATTCCGGCCCATTTATTTGGGTGTTGGAGAAAGGTTTTTATGATTCGCAATCATCCCCGTGTTATAGATTAGATCTGAATTAATGGAGGTTAGGCTTTGACTACTCACATTTCTTGTTTTGAAATATCAACTTTTAAAAGAAAAGGCTTTTATCTCTTTTTTTCAGCTCACTTTTCGCCAAATGTTGCCTAATTTTAACGAGTGTTGGTGGGACATTATTCTTGATATTTTAATTTGCAATTGGTAATTTCATGTATTAAAAACATATATGAACAACAAGTAAACATATATGCACAAATGAAAACATATATGCATACATATTAAAAAAATAATTGTTTGTATTTTTTAAGATCTGTTTGTTACTTGGTTGTTTTGTTAATTATCTAATTATTGTATTTACAATTAGGTACAAGTTATAACAAATTCAAATATGATGCAACCTGATTAAATAAAACGAGACATATAAATCCTTAAATGTGGTAATGTATATGACCCAAGGACAATATGTTGTTGGTTTTTAATACTTTGAATTTGAATAATGTTGCTCCAAGAAGTAATTTTGCACTATCTTTCTGACCTTTATGCCACAAGTTACACTGATTTCGAGTATCCATGTTTTGAGAATATAATTTATGGATAAAAGACGGAAATGATGTAATTTGACTATGTTCGTCAATTGTTAAGCAGTTGGTTCTCCTGAAGAAGTTTATGAAATTGTTGCGGGTGACTCAATAGACTTCAAATCTTGGACTAAACGCATTTCGGAGATTGAGAAAACCTACCCGGTGAGCTTCTTTTAATGTTTATTGATGACCGATTGCTGTCAATCTACGCATTTGCACATAGTTATAATGTTTTATGCTTACTTGTAAGCCCTCCTTGTTGCTCTAGTTAATATAATTTAGAAGTATACCCTAGTGTTTATTTACATGTTTACGTGTAAAATAAAACCGCTTTGTAGCCTAATTATATACATGGTTACATTGTCAAAGATCAGGTAGAGCGCGATGATAATCTATTATTAGCTTGTTGTTTTTATATATGAAGTTATTCTGAGTCATATGTAGCAGTAAACCATTTGTTGTGGTTTTGGCTGAGATACAATGGTACAACCCGAATCGACCTAATTTGGCATATCACTAGAAGTGACCTCTAATTGACCTGAAACTATTATGCATTGTATCTTAGATTGTTTGGATATGAATCCATTGGTCAATATTTCTATGTACCTTGATTTTTGTTTGATTGTCATGCTTAAGTTGTGGGTCGTACATATGTATGACATACTTTGAACCTATAGTGAGCGAAATATTTAGTACAGTATGATGATAAACGAGTTTATTGTTATCATGTTTTTTATTAGTTATATTGAAAACATGTATACAAATAATAAAAGATAATACAAGCAAAATTTAGATAGCCACAGAGAATAAAAAATAATCTAATTGGTTCATGAATTAGAAATTGTTGCTGTAACACCCCCAAATTTACACGCAGCGGAACCAACAATTTGGGTGTTAAATAATAGTACAATAGTCATAAAAGATAAAGAACGACTCAATGAGACGTTTTAAAAAACAAAACAACAACCATTCCATTCAAATTTATCAAGTTCAAAAGCGTAGTCCCAAGAGATCGTTACCATACATAAAACAAGCTTGATTTTAACAAACTAAATTAAGTTTTTGTTAAGGAATGGATTTTTAAAATGATGAAACAAAATTTTAGCGCAAATCCTCCTCATCAGTGCCTCCAAGCCTCCGGACTTCAATTACCTGAGATGAAACATGCTAAAAAGTCAACACGAGGTTGAGTGAATTCATAGGTTTATAATAGCAAAAACGAGTGAACACAAGCATAATAGATACTCATAATCAACATATAGAATTTTGATCAACAAGCCAATAAACAACATTGCATTGACTCGCGACACCGATCCCCATTGCGAAATCCATAATCCAAATTATACTACAATGAAAAAGCCTCCAGCTAGGTATTTTCGTCATATACATACTAAATCCTCCATACAATTATGTCCGTTACATTGGAGTGCTCACTTTCCGGAGTTCAAACTCCCAAAACCAACCGTGTTGTCAAGCCCATATCGCTATTTTAATTGTATGGAGCGCTACCCCATCAAATAAGGTAGTTTTTGTTTTTTTTTGATGCTCACGATTGGGGCCTATTATACGAAAAGCTACTCAAGCACCAACAATATTCACATACGGGTCCAATCATACAAGAAGAAAACTACTTGTGTTCGTTTTTAGTAAAACTACTCATCTCCCTCGCGTTTTAGAAATAAAGTTTAAAAGTTGAAAGGCGAAGGAGCTATAAACCACCGTAAGTCAAGTAAGCGATGAGTATCGAGAAGCTAAAGTATATATGCTCAGAGAGATCACTAACAATCACTGACAACCTATAGAGTACGCGACTTATAATTAGAAAGTTGACAATACGTTTAAAATTAACATATGAACAAGAGATGTTTCCGAGATAAGTATGGCATTTCCCTAGAACTTCCCCAAGTCCTTTTTAACCCTAAAATGACTTGTGACCTGGTCTTATAGGAAAATGAACATCTACTAAGTTTCGGCTTTTAATTTTTATTTTATCACGGTGTACGATACGTTTTTACATTGTTGACTAGACGTAAAAACTAGGTTTCTGAATTTAACTTGACTTCATGGACTCATATCTCCTAGCTCACAAATGTTCTATAGATGAGGCTTTTACCCCTGGAAAGCTATTTGAGTCTAGTTTCCAAAAATTCCAGCCTCATAATCTATAAAGTTTCGTAGCTATGTGAAAAGACTATTTTACCCTTGGTTATCCAAAACAGAAAGTTAGTAAAAATTTTACCCTTTACCAAAATGGCCATAAATCCCAAACCAAGATAGCAATGAAGGTGAGGTCAAAGGCTATGGTTTCCTTATGATGTCTACTACTGTCCCAATTAAAAAGATCTATTATTTTATGGCAAAAATTTGGAGTTTAACTCGTATCCTAATCATATGTCCAGATTTGACCTATTTTCGTATTTTGACCATATCTCCCTCATCCGGAGGAGTTGGTTGAGCATCCAACTATCTCATAGAGCTGAGACATATATCTAACTACCTATGAAATTTAATCACAGACCCCAAGCTAAATTTTTAGAGCTATGATACGTTTTAGCTACTGTTTTCAAAACAGTCCCATTATTTCAACTTAAAACCTTTTTAAACATCATTTTAATTCATCTAAGACCTAACCCAATGCCATAACTAAATGAAAACACTCTCAAGAACATCATCACATATATATTTACAGAACTTAAACCTCCATTTTCATGGATTAAAATTAAAGAAAACAAGAAATAAAAGGATAAGACTAATAAAAGAAAGATTTAGGCTTACAAAAAAAGAGACTTAGGCTAGTGAATCAAACACCAAGCCCTATTCTCTTGTGTTGGCTGAATTCGAACCAAGGTAACACAAGGTTAACAATCTTCTAACCTTCCTCTAATGGTGATAATACTCTTCTAACAAACCCCAATCAAAACCCTCAAGAAACTAGCCCTAACTTCTTCAAATCTTCATGAAATTGCACCAAACTTTGCAAGAGGCTTAAGGATGGTTATAAGAGGATAAAAATGAGATGAAAAATTTTGTATGATGATGGTGGTGGGGGAAGTAATTTCGGCAGCAATAAGGAAAAGAAGGAGGTGGAGAAGAGATTTGAAAATGGGAGAAATGAAAGGGTTGCATGTGTGGGGAAATGGAGAGGAATGATGAGGTTATAGAAAAGTGGGAAGTGGTTGTGTGTGGAGATGGGTAAGCCGGCCATTGGCCTAGGGGGGAGGTAAGAAAAAAAAATTTATAAGTTTAATTAAAGTGTAGTGTAAAGTGAATTAAATAAAGGTAAAGTTTTAAGGTAAAAACGCGAGTTTTAAGCTAGGAATTTACGTAAACGCGAAACACAACGGAAAATGAAAATGGTGTAATTTATAATCATCGAAGAATATTATGAGATTATTAAACCACTTAAGGCACGAAGACGGAATAGATTTCTAAACACGGCTCAAACAAAGCTAAAAACGAGAAAATCTTACTAAATCGGGTAAACGTAAAATTAATAACTCGCTTAAAAATGAAAATAGAAATAAAGTTCGGAATAAATAGTGACCTTAAATACGGAATGTTACATCAAGTGAACTTGCAAGTATTTCATGCTATTAAGTATCAAAAGTTCATGAGAAATGATAAATATATATAAACAATGCCACCGAAAACATGTATAATTTAGGCGTTATCAAATCCCTCCACACTCAGCTATTGCTTACCCTCAAGCAATCAAAGAGAGAAAATGAGATCATTTATCGTGACGTGGAGAAATTTTGGATTTTTACAAGAGTTTGCATATTGATATAACTTTTCAGGCATAGATACATAACATAGCACCTCACATAGGGAATGTGTTTGATTTTGTAATTCACTCGAACTACTCAGATATGGTTTATATTTTTGTGAAGACACTCAATTTGCACAGACATAATCTAGACAGCTACTATATGCTTGTACTTGATACATAAACATGACCGAAGGGCGAAACTTGATACTAATAAGGGATATATATAAATCTTCATGTGCCGGAACTTAAGCCTTTATTTCTTTGAACTATTATATATATATATATATATATATATATATATATATATATATAGTAATATATATACTATATAGTATCATATATATATATATATAAAATTACCAAACATAACCTAAGTCTTTGCAACAGAACTTCTTCTTCCAACTTACTTCTTCATTTAGGTACTCAGCAACTTAAGCCACTAAAGGGCGTGCTCTCAAGAACAGGAACTTGCGAGGTGACATAAGATTAAATCAGCTTTGTTTAGTAAATGTTGATCAAGCACAAGTTTAGAGATTCTAAAATCACCGGCTACTTAAATATAATATCAGCCCAATACCTTGTTTCCAGAAAAGGCGACAAATGAAAAATCTACACGAGCGTAACACGGATTGAACACTTGCATGTGCAATCAAAACCTTAACTCGACAGGGGGGAGAAAGGGAGGGGAGAAGCTAAAGGCATTAATTATCTTAGGTACCAAAGGTGGGTACCTGAATATTTTTAAGGCTTATAATTCTCACAATTTAGTGGACTAGGTTGTGCTAGTTATGATGTCAATCCGGTTGGATTTTCCTTACTAAGAGCATTTTTTATTTTGAAAGCATATATATTAAGATTTTTGCTAAAATATCAGTTGGAAATTTTATTTTATTTTTTTAGTAGGGCAAACATGGAGGGATATGATTAATTTTTCCTATTTGGCTCCCCTCCACACTTAAGTTGAACATTGCCCTCAATGTGATAACTGCGAAACTATAAAATAGGGAAAATGAAGGGAAAATGGTACTTCCCGGGGCAAGGAGATATATATCTGAGAGAGAGCTATACTTGAGCATACTTTATAATTTTCCAATCATTAAGCTATATTACCTGCATAAAAATAAACACACAAAAGCACACAAAAAGAAAATACTTTTGGGGGATTTTTTTAGAAAAATAAATAAAGGATACGAGTGGAGTTGTATGGAGGAGGGACTCCTCCACACATTAAGTAAAGCATGGGTTGCCTCCCAAAAAATGCTTAATTTTTAAGAGAGTTGTTAGCTAGACTCATGCTTTTGGAGTTCACTCTTTCAGAAAGAAGGGAGTGATTGCTTCCCTTTGGTCATTATAATCTTCTTTTTCATGATATAGTTTAAGTCGATGGCTGTTAACAATAAATGTCTTTCCATATTGTCCATATAGCTCAACATATCCGGATGGATATTGGTGTTTCACTACTTATGGCCCTAGCCAGCGAGATTTGAGTTTTGGCTGTTTGAATTTATACTTTGACTAAAAAAGCAGAACCTTATTTCCATGTTTGAATTCTTTCTTATTTTTAGTTTTTCTATCATGCCAGAACTTTAGGTCTTGCTTTGTACATACGAAGTTTTCATAGGCTTGTGTTAATTTCATCTAGATTCGTGTAACTGAAACAGTCATTTTTCTTCAGCAGCAATGAGATCGGATTGCAGATTCATAAGTGCCCAGAATGCACGGGTTCGATTTCAAATGGTAAGTGACATTTTTTTCCATATATGAGTTTGTATGGTGTTGTTCTAGTTGGTGTTTTGTAACCAGTGCGAAAAGCCCACAGAGCGTCATCAAGTTTTCTTGACCAAATAGTAGGATTGTCTTTAACAGTCTTTTCAAGAATTCTTTTGAGGGCTCTGTTTGTGTTTTCAACTTGACCACTTATTTGAGGGTGGTATGATGTAGAGAAACGGTGACTAACTCCATATCTTTTCATGGTTTTTTCCATTATCTTATTACAGAAGTGAGTACCTCGGTCGCTTATAGTTTATTCAAGAAAGTAAAAACTACTCGGGCATTATTGGTTGGTAAAGCTTGAGCTTCGGCCCATTTAGATATGTAATTGACAGCGAAAAGTATGTATATAAACTTATGTGATTTTAGGAATGGTCCTATGAAGTCAATACCCCAAACATCAAAAATTTCACATACTTGGATGTTGGTTAAGGGCATCTCATCACGTTTTAAAATATTTCCCGTCTTTTGGCAGGTTTTGCAAAGGTGAACTAGAGTATGAGCTTCTTTGATTATGGTTAGCCAGTAAAAACCTGAATCTAGGACCTTTTTAGCGGTTACGTTCAGTCAATAATGTCCACCGGTAGGTCCATGGTGACATTGATCTAAAATGGTACGAGTTTCTGATCCATAGACACATCGTCTAATCATTTCGTCAGAACATACTTTGAAAAGATAGGGTTCTTCCCAAAAGTAGTGTTTGAGGTCAGAGAAGAATTTGTTCTTTTGTTGGTACGTCATTCCTTTTGGTATAATATCATCGACCAAATAGTTTGCTAAGTCTGAGAACCATGGTTCATCTTTGGTGTTAATTTCCATAAGGGTTTATTCAGGAAAGTTTTTGTTAACTTCACTGTCATCACTTGTCTCGTTATTGTCAATCTGAGATAAGTGATCGGCAACAACATTTTCTAGTACCTTTTTTATCTTTAATTTCTATATCGATATCTTGTAGGAGTAGAATCCATCAAATACGACGGGGTTTTGCATCTTGTTTTTTAAATAGATGTTTAAGAGCTGAGTGATCAGTGTGGACAATAGTTTTTGATAGTATAAGATAGGATCTAAATTTATCGAATGCAAAAAAATACTGCCATAAGTTCTTTCTCGGTTATGGTGCATTTTTGTTGAGCTAGGTTAAGAGTTTTTCTTGCGAAATAGATTAGGTGAAAGTTTTTAGCATCTTTTTGACCTAAGACAGCTCCAACTGTGAAATCACTTCCATCACACATAAGTTCAAATGGAAGATTCCAGTTTGGGTTTACGATCACAGGAGCACATGTGAGTTTTTCTTTGAACAACTCGAATGCTTTTTGACATTCATCATCTAATTCGAATGGAGTATCTTTTTCAAGCAAATTAGTTAGAGGTCGGGCAATTTTTGAGAAATCTTTTATGAATTATCAGTAAAAACCGGCATGTCCTAGAAAGCTTCTAACACCTTTGATATTAGTGAGGGTGTAAGTTTTGAGATTACATTAATTTTTTCTTTGTCGACTTCAAGTCTTGTGCCAGACACCTTATGTCCAAGCACAATTCCTTCTTTGACCATGAAGTGGCATTTTTCCCAATTAAGGACAAGATGAGCATCGTTACAACACTAGAACATTTTATCGATGTTATTTAGGCATTTGTCGAAAGATTTTCCAAAGACAGAGAAATCGTCCATGAATACTTCAACTAATTCTTTGATCATATCATGAAAGATTGCCAACATGCACCTTTGGAATGTGGCTGGAGCATTCCATAATCCGAAAGGCATTCGCCTATAAGTGTATGTACCGAAGGGACATGTGAACGTTGTTTTTTTTTTGTCCATAGGATCGATAGGAATTTGGAAATATCCGAAAAACCATCGAGGAAACAGAAATATTTATTTCCTGCGAGCCTTTCCAACATTTGATCCATAAACGGTAAAGGGAAATGATCTTTTGCGGTTGCTTCATTGAGTTTATGATAATCCATGCATACTCGCCAACCCGTAATGGTTCTTGTTGGGACAAATTCATCATTTTCGTTCGTGACTACTGTAATACCGCCTTTCTTTAGTACACAGTCGACAGGACTAACCCAAGGACTATTGGCAATTGGATAAATAATACCGGTATCCAAGAGTTTCATGATTTCTTTCTTATCAACTTCTTGCATGTTTGGATTTAACCTTCTCTGTTTTTGGAAAAATGGCTTCTTGTCATCCGGAAGTTGTATCTTGTGTTTACAGAATGATGGGCAGATACCAGGAATATCTGTCATTTTCCAAGCAAATGCTTCTGTATGTTTTTTAAGGACAGATACAAGTTTTCTTTTGTTTTGAGCAGAGAGTTGGGATGATATGATTACAGGAAGAAAAGAGGTTTCTTCCAAAAATACATATTCCAAGTTATCAGGAAGAGGTTTGAGCATCGAAATCTTCTTCTAAGATTTCATCGATAACATCGATACTAAAACATGTATCATCCTTTGAATAAGAGTGTTTAATGGCAGAGTCGATATTAAAGATCATTCGTTCAGACCCAACTCCAAGATTGAGTTGTTTCTGATTAACTCGAATTACTGCATTAGCAGTGTGAAGAAAGGGTCATCCCAAGATGAGAGGAACTTTGCTATCTTCTTTCATTTCGAGAATAACGAAATCGGCACAAAAGGTGAATTTACCAACTTCAATGAGCATATTTTTAGCTATTCCAACAGGGTATTGGAATGATCGGTCGGCTAATCTTACGCTCATTTTAGTAGGTTTAAGAGTTTCGAGAGATAGTTTTGCATATAAGGAATATGGCATAAGGTTAATGCTAGTACCAAGGTCGGCTAAAGCATTACAGGAGAAAGTTTTATTAAAGTTACATGGAATAAGGAAACTTCATGGGTCTCCAATTTTGGGTGGAACTTTGTTTTGAATAATGGCAGAACTTTCATTGCTCAAGAAAGCGGTTGAAATTTGTTTGATCTTATGTTTGTTGCTTATGAGTTCTTTGAGAAATTTGTCATAGTTAGGCATTCCGTCTAAGACGTCGACAAGAGGTACGTTGATTCGAACGGCTCGTATCATGTCGAGGAATTTTTCGTATTGGGCTTCCATTTTTTCTTTCCTGAGGCGTTGAGGATATGGGATTTTTGGTTTGTATGGTTTGGGTAACGGTGTTTCTTTGACTAGTTTTAAAGGTTGAGTTTTTGGCTGTGGTGTAGGTTCATCATCTTCATCATCGCTATCGAAGTTGATAGGGGTTTCATAATTGTTTTGTTGATCACTTGGGTTAACTGGTGAGTCATAAGATTTACCACTTCTTGTGAATACGTCATTCACATGCTCATTGCGAGATTGCGGTGGTTGATAGGCTTTGGAGTTGTTTCCTCGTGGGTTTGGTTGAGTGTTGCTCAAAAGAGATCCAGAAGGTCGACCTGATTGCTTGTCAACGAGTCTATCGAATTTAGTTTCAAGGTTTTGGATTGAAGCTTGATGATTTTTGGCTACTATTTCGAGTTAAGTTTTGAGGTCCATTAATGTTTCTTTGACAAAAGCGTTAGTTGATTGCTGAGATTTCATGAAATCGTTGAATTGTCTTTGAAGATCATAGGATTTATCATCGGTGTTGGATCGGTTGTTATCTCGGTTGTAATTCTTTCGTTCGCTTGAACGCCAATTATCGCGATTCGAGTGTCGGTCATGGTAATCATTGTAAAAACGAGTCTTACAGAAAGTTTGCATGAATTTAGCCGCTTCTTCACGAGACATCGGCATGTCATCTTTGTCAAGATCGGGTGTTGGTTGTTTTGCACGAGATTGGAGTTCTCTGTACTAAGCATCTATTTTTATGGTCATGGCATCCATTTGGGCCATAATTTTTTTAGTGTCGGAATTACTGCTACCTTCAGCGGCAAAAGCAACGGTTTTCTTAAGAGATGATTTGGTTTTTTGATTTTTAGCCTAGTCGAGCTTGAGTAAGACTTTATCTTCGAAAAGCTTATAAGCTTGATTTGGTGTTTTATAGAGGAAAATACCACCGGTTGCGGCATTTAGAACTTCTTGGGTTATTTCATTAAGACCATGGTAAAAGATTTTGATAATATTGCCTTTGCACAAATTATGACCATGTCAATTTCTGAGCATTTCTTCATACGAAGCCAAGCATCGATTAGAGATTCGTTTTCATGTTGAGAAAAGGCACGGATTTCTCTTAGGATTCGGTCGAAAAGAGCTGGGGAAAGAATCGGCTAGTGAAAGTAGTTTGAAGTTCATCCCATGTTTCGATGGTTCCTTCGTTGAGTTCGTCCAGCCATGTTTTTGCTTCTCCAGTGAGTGATAGGGGAAACATCATTAGGTGGACAGCTTCATTTTCGGTATCTCTGTATTTAAACATATCACAGATTCCGAGGAATTCTTGAATGTGTTTATGAGGATCGGTTTTGGTTCTACCATCAAATTGGTTTCCTTTGACGAGAGTCAAGTGGTTACCTTTAATGGCAATTCGTTTGCGGTTTCAGAAATAGTGATTGCAGAACCGGGAGTCGGAGTGAAAACA
Organism: Tanacetum coccineum; assembly: GCA_026074375.1. Classification (NCBI taxonomy): domain Eukaryota; kingdom Viridiplantae; phylum Streptophyta; class Magnoliopsida; order Asterales; family Asteraceae; genus Tanacetum; species Tanacetum coccineum. The sequence goes on along the minus strand of BQNB010029422.1, from coordinate 33,124 downwards.
CGGTCGGCAGCCCACATGGGTTCATCATCCATTGGATCGTAATTTTGAAGAATATTAAGGAAGTGACGGAAGTAACTGATGTCGAGAATTGACGGATAGACAATTCTCGGGTGTTGAGGTGGCTTGTTTCTTTGATCGAATGGAATTCTTCTGTTTCGTCGACGAACTTCGATTCAGAGTACGTTCAAGTTTAGGTAACGATTCAAAAATTCAGAATTGGAAGCACGAGTATGCATCTAAAAGAGAAATTGTTTGGGTCAGTTTGCCAAAAAACTGTACGGCGATTTTTGAAAAAGTGGGGGAGTTAAAATAATTTTCCAGAGTTGATACAAAACAGCTTAAAAAATCCCTGGCAACGGCGCCAAAAACATTGATGTGTCGGTCGAAAAGAGCTGGGGAAAGAATCGGCTAGTGAAAGTAGTTTGAAGTTCATCCCATGTTTCGATGGTTCCTTCGTTGAGTTCGTCCAGCCATGTTTTTGCTTCTCCAGTGAGTGATAGGGGAAACATCATTAGGCGGACAACTTCATTTTCGGTATCTCTGTATTTAAACATATCACAGATTCCGAGGAATTCATGAATGTGTTTATGAGGATCGGTTTTGGTTCTACCATCAAATTGGTTTCCTTTGACGAGAGTCAAGTGGTTACCTTTAATGGCAAATTCGTTTGCGGTTTCAGGAATAGTGATTGCGGAACCGGGAGTCAGAGCGACAACACGGTCGGCAGCCCACATGGGTTCATCATCCATTGGATCGTAATTTCGAAGAATATCAAGAAAGTGACGGAAGTAATTGATGTTGAGAATTGGCGGATAGACAATTCTCGGGTGTTGAGGTGGATTGTTTCTTTGATCGAATGGAACTCTTCTGTTTCGTCGACGAAGTCTTCGATTCAGAGTACGTTCAGGTTCAGGTAACGGTTCAACAAGTTCAGAATTGGAAGCACGTGTATGCATCCAAAGGAGAAATTGTTTGGGTCAGTTTGCCAGAAAACTGTAAACAGCTTAAAAATCCCCGGCAACGGCGCCAAAAACTTTGATGTGTTTCAAAAGCTTTAAATTTATAAGACTGAAAATACCGGATAATTATATGGAAACACACGGGTAAAAGTATAACCCACGTATGCAGTATAATCTTTTTAAGTAAGACCAGGTCGTCCAAAAGGATTAGAGTAGTGTTCAAATAATCCAAAAGAAAATAGGCTTTAACAATTTTGAAAATAATTTTTACTTTGCCAAGGATGAAAAGTATGACTACTCGAATAGTTGAAAAATAACTTATAAGTGTTGGAAATGATTTGACCTTGAAGATGGGGAATTAATTTATAAAGACGATTTCTCGTTAGAAAACGTTTTCACAAATCAACTTGTTAACTTAAGACTTATATTTAGTTAACCAGACCAAATGTGTCACTCAAATAATCTAGTTACTATTCATCTCAAAGACTTATTTTGTTTATCATTTACGAAAGTAGATTGCTTGGCAAGACGTTAAGACCATATACAAATCTTAAAAACCACATAGATCATAAGGGTTTTCGACTATACCAATATGTTGTATAATCTAAAGTGATAAGCAAAATAGATAAGATGGATATAACAGGGTTGCAACATAAACTTAGGATTAAAGCGATCAAGATCATACCAAACACTTATTCATTTTCGTAACTTCACCGAGTAGTCATGAGAGATTTAGTCTCTCATGGCTAAGGGTTTCATAACAAAAGTACTCATTACATAAATTTCCATTATTTCAATAACAAGGTAAGAAAACTTCTTCGTTCTTGATTGTTAGATCTTTTCTTCAAGGGAAAAGGTATTTCTTGGCATTTTAGTGAAAGGGGAGGGGTATGTGTGTGTAGAATGAGTGGAAATGGTTGTGAGAGGGATGATAGGAATGAGAAATTGTGTCTCAATTTATAGGCAAATTTGGTGAAAAGTGCGGCGCACTTACAAATAAGTGTGGCGGACTTGGTGAGTTAATGCGATAGCATTTTTATAGGTTTTACTGGAGTGCGGCGCCTTACACAATAGTGCGGCGGGTTCTGAGGAGTAATCATCGATATCATTTAATGGACTTTAATTCTTTAATCTTTGGGAAAATGTGCGACGCACAATATTGTAAGTGCGACAGTTTTGAATTCAGAGAAAGTGCGGGCCCAAGGGTAACAGGTGCGGCGGAACTTCTTGTTTTTTTGGCTAGAAATCTTTATTTTCTTGTATTTGCCTCCCAAAGTGTATAGATTCTTGAGCTTGGGTCTTTAGACTCTTCAAGTGAACCTATAAGCAATTTAAGCTTAATTAAGTATCAAAAGTTCACGAGAAATGATCAAATATATATTAATAACGCCATAGAAAACATGTATAATTTGGGCGTTATCAGAGAGCATCTCTATTCCTCTAGTGCAATTGAAATTGACAAAAAAAGAAGTCCAGGATTACTCAAACGACATGCCTTCTCATTTAGGTAGCGTACTTCAAGGTGATAAATCTTTTCCCAGTATTTATTTCATCTAAAAACTAACGGAGAAGAGAAAGGTTTCACTTTACGGATTTCTAGAAGAAAATGAAAGGGAGCAAATGCTTGGAAGATGTCGACATCAAGGGAATAAGGGCCCGTCATTTTGCCATCACAAAATCTTAATAAAGGAAAGCTTCAAGCCTGTCATCCAACCTTAGAGACGTTTAAATCCGAAAGTTCAAGATGTGGGTAAAGACTAGATCGTTAGGTTACTTGATTCAGGACTAATTTATCCGATCTCAGATAGTCCTTGGGTAAGCCCCATTCATGTCGTCTCTAAGAAAGGAGGAATGACCGTAGTGTTAAATGCCAAAAATGAGTTAATACCATCTCGAACATTAACATGATGACGCGTGTGCATCGACTATTGTAAATTAAATGATGCAACGCGAAAAGATCATTTTCCCCTCCCTTTTATTGATCAGATGCTAGAACAATTATCTGGAAATGAGTATTATTGTTTTCTTGATTGTTTTTCAGGGTTCTTCCAAATTCCAATCGCACCAGAATATCAAGAGAAGACAACTTTTACTTGTCCTTATGGAACTTTTGCCTACAGGAGGATGCCTTTCAGATTGTGCAATGCTCCAGCAACTTTTCAAAGGTGCATGACGGCATTATTTCATGACATGGTGGAAGATTTCATGAAAGTTTTTATGGATGATTTCTCGGTATTCGGTAATTCTTTTGACCAATGTCTTAATAATTTAGATAAAATGCTCGGTAGATGTGAAGAGACCAACCTTGTACTAAATTAGGAAAAATGCCATTTTATGGTAAAGGAAAGTATTATTTTGGGGCATAAAATATCTTGGAAAGGAATCGAGGTTGACAAAGCTAAAATTGGTGTAATTTCCAAATTTCCTTATCCTACGAATGTGAAGGGCGTAAGAAGTTTCTTGGGGCACGCTAGGTTTTATCGCAGATTCATAAAAGATTTTTCCATGATTTCCAAACCAATGACCTAGCTTTTAATGAAAGACACTAAGTTTGATTTTTCTGAAGATTGTAAAAATGCATTTAGTAAACTAAAAGAACAATTGACCACCACACCTATCATAATATCCCCTGACTGGAGTATGCCTTTTAAATTAATGTGTGACGCTAGTGATTTTGCATTAGGGGCAGTTTTAGGACAAAGAATAGACGAGAAATTTAAACCTATCTATTATGCTAGCAAAACCTTGAATGATGCCCAAGCACATTACACCACCACCGAAAAGGAACTCTTAGCAGTTGTTTTCTCCTTTGATAAATTCCGCCCTTATCTCATTTTATCAAAAACTATAGTTTACACTGATCATTCTGCTTTAAAGTATCTGTTCAGCAAACAGGATGCCAAACTAAGGATTATTAGATGGGTTCTGCTTCTACAAGGATTCAATATCGAGAGAAAAGATAAAAAAGGGGCAGAAAACTTGGCTGCTGATCATTTATCAAGACTCGAGAATCTATGGGGGAATTAGCCGAAGAAGAAATCGACGATAAATTTCCCGGTGAGCATTTGATGATATTGAAAACCAGCTAATGACGATGAGCCTGGTATGCGATTTATGTCACCCACCATTGTTGAAAAGTGGTACTCCATGACTGGACACCAGAAAGAAAAAAAAAAGGTTCTTCTCTCAAGTGAAGATTTTTATTAGGACGAAACATAGGCATATAGATTATGTCCAGACAATGTAATAAGATGATGCGTCATTGGAAGATAAATCCTTGAAATTTTGGCACACTGGCATTCTGGTCCAACCGGGGGACATCATAGTTCTTTAGTTACAAGTAGAAAAGTTTACGAAGCAGGATTCTATTGGCTTGTATCTTTTGAGATAGCTAAAGGATATGTAAGAGTACGCGCATGTAAGAAATCTGGGAACATTTCATCACGAAACGAGATGCCTCAAAACAATATTCAAGTATGTGAGGTCTTTGACGTTTGGGGACTAGACTTTATGGGACTGTTTCCTGATTCAAGGGGTAACAAATATATCCTAGTTGCGGTAGATTACATGTCTAAATGGGTCGAAGCTCAAGCACTACCCACAAATGATGCTCGTGTAGTGGTAAAAATTTTAAAAGGGTTGTTTGCAAGATTTGGGGTTCTTAAGGCCTTAATCAGTGATAGGGGAACACATTTTTGTAACTCTCAACTTGAAAAATCTTTGTTTAAATACAGAGTGACTCATAGAATATCAATAGCATACCACCCTCAGACTAATGGCCAAACCGAAGTCACCAACACAGCTATCAAATGTATTTTGGAGAGATCGGTCAGATATAACCCAAAGGATTGGTCTGAAAAACTCAACGATGCATTATGGGCCTTTACAACTGCTTACAAGACACCGACAGGGTGTACCCCATTTAGGATGGTTTACGGAAAAGCCTGTCATCTGCCAGTAGAAATTAAACATAAAGCATACTAGGCACTTAAACAATGCAATATGGATCTCACGACAGCTGCAAAAAATTATTTCATGGAGCTTAATGAATTAATAGAGTTACAAGACGGAGCATACGAAAATACTCAAATTCACAAAGAAAGGACTAAGAAATGGCATGACTCTAGGCTCCGCGGAGACAAAGACTTTAAAAATGGAGACAAGGTCTTATTGTTTAATTCTCGCTTAAAGTTACATCCGGGGAAACTCAAGTCAAAATGGACCGGTCCTTTTGTAGTTAAAACCATGTACCTTTATAGAGCAGTAGAAATCATCAATAAAGATGGTTCGAGCTTTAAGGTCAACGGACATAGGTTAAAAAAATACCACGATAGGAGTTTCCACACAGATGACAACGAATTCATAGAGCTCGACATGTAAGGGAAAAGTATTGCGAAAGAAAAAGGTCGTACTTAAAGACCAGCTGAAACAAAAGTGCTTCCCGGGAGACAACCCGGTCATTTCAATTGTTTATCACATTTTAATTGTTTGTTGCACGAGTCTGTCTTCCTAGACACTCTATACGGCGTATCGAAACCCTCTAGAATACGACTGATAGACGTGTCTGGACGTTATCAGTTTTAAAACTTAATATTTAATTTCTAGTATTTAATTATTTTTACAGGAACCATACAGCGTATCCTAAGGTTTGGGATACGGCGTATTGATCCATGTACAATTGTGTGTTTAATTGTTTTCTGTACCATTGTAGCGAGATAGAAATTGCACTTGTATTCTAATCTTTTATGTAGGACCTTGTTGAAACTATGATATGGTATATTCTGAAAAAGACATGTGTTAAACTTATCCGGACATGTTGAAGTCCTAGTCAACACACTTTTTGCTCAAGAACTCATCTTGGAGAATTATCATGAGCAAAGCATCAGGGAGTTTTCCGTTCTAATTCTATTTTCCCTTATTATTTAATTGTTTTATCTATACAACGAGGATGTTGTATAATTTAAGGAGGGGGGGGGGGATGGAGAATTAGAACATACTTGTCTTCTTTTTTACAAAATAACATGCAAAGTGCTTAAAAACGGCCAAATTAAAAAAAAATAGCATGACTTTTGTAAAAATCACTAGTTACATTACCTAGCGCACTATAACCCTTGATACGTATTGTGAGAATTAAGCATATCCTGTTTCCAATTGTTTACTAAAAATTCCATAAAATTATGAGTGTGCCGGTGATGTAGTGTGTGGAAACCATATGATCATTTAAGCTTAGTTTGATTAGAACTTTAATCTAGGATGAACGATAACAAAGAACAATAGAATATGTATAGCGGAATTAACATAAGAACAATGATATTCAACAAGGTGTTTCTTTATTAATACAAATGTTCCTAACTAGCTCCCAATTCTAGATGATCATTTCTAGATGATCAATTCTAGAACGTATTATCTAAACTATAACAAGGAATCAAAGATCCTTGAGGCTAAAACTACCAAACCCTAGGCGTCCACTTAGAGGACTTGACGCCTAGACACACACACACACATACACACAATTTTCTGTGTTTTACATCTTGACCCCCAGAAAACTATACGACCTATATCTCTTTATATAGTAGAGATATTAGTTTACAAGGATAAGTATAGGAAATAAACATAAGATTCCTAACTTTTATAATTATCTTCTAGGAAATCTTCTGTAATCTTCCATCTTTTGAAGAATTTCTCCTTTGTCTTTTAAGTCCTTCATCTTTCATATGTTTTGTCTTATCAACTCAAATATAATTCCCAACAATCTTCCCCTAGTTGATAATGACAAAACCAAAATAAGCACGAACTTCCCCTGAAGCTAATATATATATATGAAAGAATAAGGATCTATGCAATTCCACCAAGGATCTGTAAGTTGCACATCTTCTTTGTAAATCTTCTTCCCCTTTTTGTCATAATCAAATAGGGGACTAAAGTATGCAACTTTGATTTCGACAACCACGAACCACTATCACACTCCTAATCCAGCCTTCCATCAACTCAAATTACCCTCCATGACGCGCCTTAAGATAAATGAACTTGAGCAGTAGAAACTTAAACTGGCAGTAGTAATAATAACTAGCAGTAGTAAAAACCTTCACCTCGATGTAGCATATAAATGGTTAAACATTTTAACATTAAGCTTCCCCTGAAACCCATATGTTAACCATTTCTTAAATGTAGGCTCTATGTAATGATTACTGATGAAGAAAATTAAGTATAACGAACTTGATGTTGAAGTAGAATAACCCAAACTTGTGTCTTATATCTTGTACTATCCACGTGACGTTAAACTTATAAATAAATCTGTGAAATATAAGTAGATCGCAACCTCTTGAAAAAAATCCTCATCTTCTATGAGACACATAACCAAAGTGATAGCAAATGTGCGCATTGAGCACCATAAGTTAGATCACACACCTTTGCTAGATTTTGACAACTCTTCGTCACAACATTGAAAACACAAACAAGTTATCTTTAAAGTGTAACACCCACTTTAAGATATGATAAGAACACACATCCAAGTAATTCCACTTCATCGTCAAATAAGCCATAAAAATCTTCTTTTTAATCAATTAATCTAAATAATCTAAAAATGAGCCTTTTAAACGTTTAAGAACATTTAAAATCATAACCTATTAGCTTCCCCTTAAACGAAGCATCGTGTTCAATCCTGTGTTTGTTTAGTGTTCAAAACCTTTACAAAGATCAATTGTTGTCAATTTTTTTTTGGCTTAAAAACCTTAAAGTTTTCATTTTTTGTTTTTATTTTTTTTGGTTCCTATAGGTTAGTTAATACTATGTTGTACAGAATTTTGCTATAATCAGTTTTAAAAATCGGTGTTTTTTTTTGAGTTTTGAAAAAGGTTGTTGTTGCGTTAATAGTTGGTTCGAACTAGAGGATTCGAACAAGACATTCGAACTAGTGAGTCGAACGAGATCATCGAACGAGCGGTCTTTAGTTTTGGATCGAACGAGCGGCTTTCAGTTTCAATCGAACGATGGCTAACTTACGTATATTTGTCGATCGAGAATCGATGCGGTTGTCAGTTTTGATCGATCGAGCGGCTTTCCTGTTTTCAAGCGATCGTGTAACTTTCGTGATCTCGATTATTGCGATCTACGAGCGGTTTTCAGTTTCTAATCGTAGACGCTACTTAACGTGTCGTCGATACGAGCGGCTTTTCAGTTTCAATCGAAACGAGCTACTTACGGGTCGAATCGCACGAGCTGATCGAATAGGGAAAAAACAACTTCCAAAAAATTAACAAACTCAATTTTTAATTTTACGGTAATTTCTTGGACTTGTAAATCCGTTGAAACAAATATTTGTCCTTCCCGGTTTTTGTCAAGAATCGTAAAATCCGTGTAGTTTTAATTCAAGGATCTCATTAATAACATAACAAACACAATTTCTTTCTACCATCTCGGACGATCAAATTGTAATCTTTTGTTATCACAATGACGTCTCTTGCTGATATATCACTTCTCTCTGGACGGAGACAACAAAACACCTCCGATGATGGGAAAAAAAACACTTGGTATGATTCATGAGAAAAGCAGAATGGAACTTTTATTTGTGAATAGACCACATGGAAGAATGATACTTGCATCTGTTGAAAAAGGACCACTTGTTTGGCCCTCAATCACTGAGGATGGTGTAACTAGGCTAAAGGAATATGTTGAGCTAACTCCAGCTGAAGCCATTCAAGCAGATTGCGACATCAAAGCAATTAACAATCTTTCTCAAGGCCCTACCAACTGATATCTATGCTTTAGGATGTCAACTTGTGTAGCAAAGGATCTTTGGGAAGGGAAAATTAAACTGTTGATGCACAAGGAAAACATCAGTTCAACCAAACAAGAACGTGAGTGAGTTGTATGATGAATTGATATGTTTACCTACAAGAAAGGAGAGTCGTTGATGAGTATTACTTGAGGTTCACTCTGTTAACTCAATGTATATGAACATTTTACAGATGCCGTTGGAGCAGTTTCAAGTGTACACAGTTCTTAAACATCTTCCCTGAGCGAATGGAGCAAATTTGTCACTGATGTTAATCTGTGTTAAAGAGTTGCACACTACCAACGCTTGATCAACTTCATGCTCATCTTCAACACCATGTAACGACCTTGCAATTGAAGTTCGTTTGATGGCATGAACGGCAACCTGATTCTCTTGCTTTGTTTGATCTCATCAGTTTAACTCGCAGCCTATCAAACTCATCTACACCTCTCAACAAACAGTCTCTACCACAACAACAACATTTCACCATATCAGTCTTCCTCAGTTTCTTTCAACCTTAGCAACCCTTCATCAATACTCAACCTCTTTCAAGAACTCTATCCCTATAATATGCGTAATCTATCCATCAGTTCACCACAACGTTTATTTCACATACCATCAATACCACAGCTGGAATATGCTCCACAACTTTCTGCTGCAACAACCAGAGTTTTTCCCAACTAGACTCCAGCTTAGTTGTTCCAGTTTTTGAAGGGGGATGATCGATTGACGCAAATTAATCTCATGATGTCATTCTTGACTTGCTTGTTGTTACATCTCGGTTCCTACCACACACAACCAGCTAAGGACTTCGTTCAAAACCCTCGTCAACAAGCTACATCTATGATGGATAGAGTGAGGTTGCAACCTGTACAGGGGAGGACCACACCTTCTTATGCTGCTGGAACAAAAAAGGCAAAATACACATCTGGTGCAAGTGGTTGCAACACGGGGAAAACCTCCGGATGTTATTTGTTACAATTGCAAAGGAGAGGGTCATATTGCAAAGCAGTGCACTAAGCCTAAGCGGAAAAGGGATGAGACATGGTTCAACGATAAAGTGTTGTTGGTTCAAGCTCAAGCAGGTGGACAAGCTTTAACAGAGGAATGAGATTAGCATTTCTTGGTAGATCCTAGGACTCCCTGATGTTCAAAATCTCAGACAGTCAATTCACTCACAATGATGCTTATCAGCCGTATGATCTGGATGCATATGACTCTGATTGTGTATGAACCCAATTCAGCCAAAATTTGCTCTCATGGCCAATCTTCATGGAGTGGATCAGATGCCAACTCACTGAGGTACAAATCAAGATAATCTGAACTATGACCCTGTACTCCATCAAAGTGGCTTATCATGATGTCTTTCTGAACAGTCTAATGATGTGAGTCAGTCAGAAACTGACATAATCTGTGATAGCAATATCATTCCTTATTATCAGTATCTAGAGTGAAACCCAACAGGAAAATGTTCCGAATTACTAACTTTCTGACTCAAAGATGGTCTGATATTGTCTATGTTTGAACAAATAATACCCAAGTGACGCATTGCAACACTGTTTAATAAAGCTTTGACTACCGAGTGATCAGATATTATAAGAAGAGATAAAGATTTGATAGAGAAACAAAATGTGAAAACAATTTTTCTGGATCAATAGAACAGGCTTTGACGAGATTGTACATCTTAAGTAAAATCTTTTTTCGTAACAATAGCAAAGAAAAGAGATGTTTAATGAAAACAGTTTATGAATCAAAATAAGTTAGGAAATGAGAGAGATAAACAGAACATATTGATAGAGAAATTGATTTAGAAAAAGAAAATTAAGCAAGCTGACAACATCATTTCAAAAGAGGGTCATATCTGCGCAAATGTTCATATGATGACTAATCAAAAAATTTGTTTATGATCATTCTCGAATACAAGATATCGTTTTGAAAAACCTTTTCTGTCTAAAGAAAGCTCGGGTACGTCAAGCCAAAGCTCGTATGACGGGGAATACATTCTCTAAAATGGATCTATTGAGGTTCCTGATTCTGATGGAACAATAAAGAGAAAGTTGAAAAGAGTCGTTCAAAAATGCTTTTGAAAGAACAAAGATCCATTGTTTGAGAAATATAAAGTGAACACAAAACCTATAAATTATGCGATCCTTAATAACGATTACTACAAACGATTTGTTCGACAAACTGATTTATATAGTGAACATGCCTATTGGAAAGCGACTTCAGTTCCAGCTTTAGACCCATCTCATTCTTCAACAACCGTCATAGTTGAAGGGGGGGTTCAAAAGAATTCCTACAGGTAAGTATTGTGAATACTAGCTTGAAAAAAAAAAAGTGCTTAAACGCTATCTACTGGCTTTGATCTGGTTGTAAAGACATAGAACCACTGCCACAGTATCACTGAGGGCACGTGGGGGTTTTGAACACCAAAGGCTTGTTTTCGAGATGATATCTATTCCGTTTATAAAAAATTTTAAAAAGTTATCTCAATTAACTTTAACGATTACTTGGTTGAAGGAATTGCCGATGTCCAAAAAAGTCTTTTATCAAATGGAAAGGATGGTCGAACAACAGCGCTTGGATTGTCAGAACTTTCGAAGTTAAATTGAATCAAGTTTTGGTTTGAGGTGAAACGAACGACTCTTGGAACCGTTATTGATTAGGATATTGTAAAGGACTGTAGTGAATTTTATCGGTAAATGCAAATGGTGAAAAATGTGAATGAATGTCAAAAGTGCTCTCGAACTGAGACTGAGCTTGTCAAGAAAGGATTTGTGAATAAAGAAAGATTACGATCATTTTTTGTGCAAATGTTTTTCACTCTTGAAAAACATTGCATCACTTTGGAAGCCGATTCACAACTTATAATCATGAAATTTTTAACAAGAAAAACAGTGTTAATACCTCATAAAGTCCGAGTTTTACACAGTTGTTCGAATTAAGTGAATTGAAAGCTCAGTCTCAGGCAAAAAGAAACAGTAATGTCAAGTTGAAGAGCAAATTAAGTTCCTTAAGAGGAAATGGGGAGGATAGCTCAGTCAAAATGGACATGTAAATACGGATGAAATAGTAGACATTTAACATAAGAATTGGAACATAGAGTGACAAAATTGTTAATGAGAATGAGCATTTGAAACAAACTTAAGAATTTATGACTCGATTAAGCCAAACGTGTTCAATCAAGGAACATATGTGAGATTAATCAAAGCAAGTTAATATAAAGTCTGGGGACGATTTCTGATTTAATTGCCAAAACTTCAGGAACAAAGGTTTGGTCATAGCTCCTTAAAAATTGAGTTAAGGAAACTTAAAGGAAAAGCGAAGGATAACAGGGAGGCTGGTGACCCACTCTGTAGATCCAAACGTGTTAAGGTATCATGGAACCAATCTACCCAAATTGGTTGGACAACACAGGATCTGCTCACACTTCGTTTTATTAAGCTACTCAGAAGAGCTTTGGCTCCTAGGGATATAGTTTCGTATCGACAATGTAAAAGCAAATTATCCTCTAGATCCACTGTTTGACGTCTGCCTTTAGGTATACCAAAGTCCTTCAGGGATTTGCTTTCACACATAAGTAGATCATGCCCTAGTATCAACAATTGTTTTAGGCTCAATTAATTGAGGTAATACCGAGGGAAACGGACAAGAAGTCAGGTTTGCAAATAATTCACATCCACAGAAAACAAAAAACCAGAGCATCGACTTCAAACATAGTTTCTACAAGCGTTGTGTGGCATTCTACAGGAGTAAGACTTTCTACTTGTGCTGAGGATCACAGCCTTCTGGCACTACAAAGAAGATGGATTTTGCAAGCACCAAGTAGTAAATGCGAAGAATATAGTAGATGAAGCTCACCCTTGGATTGTTAAATCTAGTTTCCGTATAAAAAGATTGGATATCTGTTAATGTATAGTGGATCTGCGGTTGTGCAGAATCTCAAGAAACAAGTAATTTCTGATTTGTGTTGGTTATTTCCTATTAAACAGTAATGATTGCATTGTCTGTCTGATAAGGTGTGTGTTTCTAATGCTGTGCAGGTTAGTGAAATCTCGTTGCAAACCTTACAAAGAATAACCTAGGAAAGTTAGTTGGAAACAACAGGATTAAGGTGTTCAATCAGATAGGATATACTTGGAAGGACCTACAGGTCGGACCTTCAATATTGTAGGAATTTGCGTTGTTTGCCCTTGTAACTAGGAATTACCACTACTAATGAAGTGCCATTTAGGTAACCAATGTCACTAGACTTCTAAATCACCCAAACTGTGGTTAATTGGTATATCATCGGAAACCTAGGAAGAATAAAAGTGCTGAGTCTGTGTTAGCAAACCACTAAGGTTTTTAAAACATTGTATGCTAACCAACAGCGAACCAGTAAAATCCCTGGGGATCCACAAAAAACATTATTCCATCTACTTCTTTGAATGAATGCGGGTTGTCTCAAATCGGCCTCTGGTATTTGGTTTCCGGTTTGTTCGACAGCACATGACCGGAGATCGTCTCAGTCTCACCAATTTTCGTCAGAAAATTCTTGGGCTACGTTAAATTCGAAAACGATCAAAGTTGCAAAGATAATGGGTTTTGGAGAATATCAGATTGGGGAATGTTACATTTTCAAAGGGTTTATTATGTTGAAGGACTTGGGCATAATCTATTTTCTGTGGGACAAATTCTTGATTTAATCTTGAAGTGGCTTTTCGTCTACACACGTGCTTCATTCGGCAATCTTGAAGGTGTGGATTTAATAGACGGGATCTCGACGGGATAACCTTTATTACTCTCTCTCTTGGGAATATGATGGCATTCTCCTATTTGTCTATTGTCAAAGGCGTCTAAAAAACAAGTCTTGGTTATGGCATGTGTCATATTCATTTGAAACTTCGGTTTTTCTATCAATCAGTTGGCAAGATCATGGATTGTTCGAGGACTTCCCAAACTAAAATTTGAAAAGGATCACTTATGTTCTGCATGTTGCATTAAGGCAAACGTTCTAAGAAACGCCCACAAACACAAATCTGAAGACACCATCAGAAAAAACTCTACCTTTTGCATATGGATTATGTGGGCCATTTATGCGCTTTTGTCGCTGAGTGTCAGTGGAAGAAGTACATGCCTCGTTATTGTGGATGACTACTCTCGATTTTCTTGGGTAAAATGTATTGCGATCAACAAGATGAAGGCTCCAGCTTTTTATTATCAACTTTTTAAAGATGATCCAAGTACGGCTTAAGGAAACCGTCCGTCGCATCAGAACAGATAATGGAACTGAGTTTGTTAATCAGACATTGCGTGAATATTATGAGAAGGTTGGCATCTCTCATGAAACATCAGTTGCACGCTCTCCACAGCAAAACGGTGTTGTTGAAAGACGAAATCGTACGCTAATTGAAGCAGCCCGCACTATGTTAATTTATGCAAAAGCTCCTTTATTTCTATGGGCCGAAGCGGTTGCCACAGCCTGTTATACCCAAAATCGTTCCATGATACGTCGTCGTCACGGTAAAACACCATACGAGCTTTTACACGACAAACCTCCCGATCTATCGTATCTTCATGTGTTTGGTGCACTCTGCTACCCAACGAATGATAGCAAGAATTTGGGCAAGTTACAACCGAAGGCTGACATTGGTATTTTCATTGGCTATGCACCCACGAAGAAAGCATTCCAGATTTACAACAGATGTACCAGACGAATAATTGAAACCATTCATGTTGACTTTGATGAGCTAACCGCGATGGCTTCTGAACACAGCAGTTCAGGACCCGCACTTCATGATATGACTCCTGTAACAATCAGTTCAGGACTCGTGCCAAACCCTCCTCCTTCAACACCATTTGTACCACCTTCGAGATCTGACTGGGATTTGTTGTTTCAACCAATGTTTGATGAGTTATTTAATTCCCTACCTTATGTTGATTTACAAGCACCCGAAGTCATTGCTACTATTCCTGAAGTAGTTGCACCTGCACATGCTGTATTAACTGGCTCACCTTCCTCAACTACAGTTGATCAAGATGCACCATCACCAAGTAACTCTCATACAACACAAGAAACTCAAACTCCTATCATTTCTCATAATGTTGAAGAAGATAATCATGATATTGAAGTCGCACATATGGGTAATGATCCGTACTTTGGTATTCCAATTCCAGAAGTTGCTTCTGATCAATCCTCATCATCGGATGTTATTCATACAATTGTGCCTCCCGATCACTAAGTTTCTAAACACAATAGCAAATGGACTAAGGATCATCCACTTGAGAATATAATCGGTAATCTCGACAGACCAGTTTCCACTCGACTACAACTCCATGAACAAGCCTTATTCTGCTACTATGATGCCTTTCTCACATCAGTCGAACCTAAGAACTACAAAGACGCATTAACTCAAGCATGTTGGATTGAAGCTATGCAAGAGGAACTTCATGAATTTGAACGTCTTGAAGTTTGGGAACTTGTTCCTCCTCCTGATAAAGCATTTGTCATCACTCTTAAGTGGATCTATAAGATTAAGCTTGATGAGTTAGGAGGTATTTTGAAAAACAAGGCTTGGTTTGTCGCTCATGGTTATCGTCAAGAAGAGGGAATCGATTTTGAAGAGTCCTTCGCTCTGGTAGCAAGATTAGAGGCTATACGAATTTTTCTAGCGTTTGCTGCTCATATGAACATGGTCGTCTATCAAATGGATGTAAAGATTGTGTTTCTGAATGGTAATCTGCGGGAAGAGGTTTATGTTAGCCAACCGGACGGATTTGTGGATCTAGACAAACCTAACTACGTGTACAAGCTTAAGAAAGCTCTTTATGGGTTGAAACAAGCTCCACGCGCGTGGTATGATATGTTGTCTTCATTCCTGATATCCAATGACTTCTCAAAAGGCTCAGTGGATCCTACTCTGTTCATCCGTAGAGAAGGCAAGGAACTACTACTGGTACAAATATATGTCGATGACATTATCTTTGCTGCATCTACTCCTGAACTTTGTGATCTATTCGCTAAAATCAAGTGTTCAAAATTCAAGATGTCGATGATGGGTAAAATCTCATTTTTCTTAGGACTACAGATTTCTCAAAGTCCCAGAGGCATCTTCATAAACCAATCTAAATATGCTCTTGAATCACTAAAGAAATATGGCTTTGAATCTTGTGACCCAGTGGATACTCCCATGGTGGAGAAATCCAAACTGGATGAGGATAAAGAAGGGAAAGCTGTAGATCCGTCACACTATCGTGGTATGATTGGCACCCTCCTTTATCTTACAGCCAGTAGACCTGACCTACAATTTGCTATATGCATGTGTGCCCGGTATCAGGCTCGGCCTACCGAAAAGCACTTAAATGCGGTAAAAAGGATCTTTCGGTATCTAAAAGGAATCGTACATCGGGGACTTTGGTATCCGAAGGATTCTTCCATTGCACTAACAGCATTTGCAGATGCGGATCATGCTGGTTGTCAAGATACATGCCGTAGCACATCTGGTAGTATACAACGTTTGGGTGATAGACTTGTGAGCTGGTCATCGAAAAGGTAGAAAAGCACTGCGATATCCAGTACGGAAGCTGAATATATTCCTTTGTCTGGTTGTTGTGCTCAAGTCCTTTGGATGAGATCACAACTTACCGACTATGGCTTTGGATTCAATAAAATTCCAATGTACTGTGATAACAAAAGCGCTATTGCCTTATGCTGCAACAACGTTCAACATTCCAGATCCAAGCATATAGACATCAGATTTCACTTCATCAAGGAGCATGTTGAAAATGGTGTGATCGAACTTTACTTTGTCAATACGGAGTATCAATTGGCGGACATCTTCACTAAAGCTCTTGGCCGAGAAAGAATTGAATTTCTAATCAACAAGCTGGGTATGCGAAGTTTTACGCCGGAGACTCTGAAAAAGTTGGCAGATGACGTTGACGAATAGTGGTGGTACCTATTCGAATATCCTTTGTATCATATGTATATAATATAACTCAGAAAAACCAAAAATATTTTCTTTTTATATAAATTTTTCAAAAACAAAATACAAAATTAAAAAATGAGAAAAATACAAAAAGAAGTTTTCAAATGGCATGTCTTCTGAAAATCGATAACATTTACGGTCTTAGAAATGTCATTCAACAATGATACGAGCCTGTAAATGAAGTTCGAGCAGAAGTTTCACGCGCTGTTGTTCAATATCAAATAACTGCGGAGGGTGAGAGAAAGTCAATAGGAAATATGAGTGTAATCTCTTGTGAGTTGGTGAAAAGACATAAGGTCGTTTTCGAACTTGTGTGTAAGCTGGGTTAAGGGGTTTGCTTGCTTCGTTTGCGTCACTGGGTTATGGCTCACGCTGTCTTCCAAGATATCAGGACAACACGTGAAGTGGCGTTTATCGCTCACAAAAGCATATGTATTGACACAGGTTTTCTGCGCTAATGGCTTGTAGTGGAGGGCTTCCTGTGTGTTGTCACACCCTTTTATCCGTACATTTGTCGGCGTTCATTCTTCAACCCCTCAGAATGGGCTGTAGTGGCAGTGTTTAATGTGTGTCGACAAAACTGATAGATATGTTTGGGTGTTGTTTCCAGTGTTTGCTTCTCTAATCTCTAGTCGGCATTTATTTCCAATATTTCTTCACTTTTTCTCCCTTTTTAATCATACCTATAGGGGAACTTCTACCACTAATCTAGTGGATATCCCGGGGTAGGATCCTTCCGGGTTCTGCTGGATCATGGAACTGAAAACCTAAGCCTAAAGCCTTATAACTTCATAAATTTAAGAACTGGTCAGTCTTTTGGTTATTTCATCACAATCCTTCTAAAAAACATTTAAAATTCATCGAAGTGTTGATATAAATATCAAAAGATCTTACTCCTTTGAGAGTTTTTCATTATACTAATAAGGTAACCTTTAATCATGTGCACCGTTATAGTAGTTCATGATAGGTATGGATGCATTGAGTCCATTTTATTTGTTCACTTATGTCCAGTATTTATTAAGTCCGGTTAATCTCATTTTCTCACCTTATCCATTATGTTTATCCCTGAATTTTGGATATCAATTGATTAACCGTTGGGGACAAATGAGATATGTATCATCAGATTGGAAACATTGTTATTGCTCCCCTCAACCTTGAGGTTTATAAGATGATGCCGAGTATAATTTTTAAAATTTTGAATTTTACAGAAATTCTTGAAAAATTTGTACTCGAGCACATCTTTTAATTCACCAATAAGTCTACTTTATTAATGCACATATTCATAAGATAAGTTTATGTACGAGGATTGACCTTTTAGGATGAGAACAAACATATGATAAATTAATATGGTCCTTTGTAGAAGCGTAGGTCATCACCCGTATGAGTCGTCCCACGACAAAATCTCTCAAACTCCTCATTATCCTCTTTGTCTTTAGCCTTCTTGTCAATCGCCTGGATCATAGCTCTCGCGTTTGATTGTAGACGTTGGTTCCAATAAAGTCTGTGGCAAGTAACTCCATTCTTATTCACCTTGAGGCGATCATTAGAGCAGTCCGAACGTCATCTTAGAGTCATCGCTGAAACTTGTGGAGTTCTCGTCAATGCGCATCAATCGGGTTCTTCTTGTCTTTATCCGTCAGATGAATCCTCTGGAACGTGTATGGAGTTTATTCATTCTGTCTTCTATAGATTTGATCTGAGAACGCTGTCGCTTGGATTGAGGTTATTTTCTTCTGGGGATAACTTTAACACCCAGTTGAAGATCTTCACAACACGTCGACTAGGTTGACAAACTCTTCGTGTAAACTTCCGTAAGGAGACATTAAAAGCAATACGTTCTTCAACGCTTAGATAGTCACTTTCTTGGCACAAGAAGGGTAACAGCATATCTTCAATGTCTTGGATCCTTAAGTCGGTGTAAGTACGCCCTTCTTGATCTTGTATGAGAGCATTCATATCCCTTCATTACTATAATCATCAAGATGCTTATAATCATTGCCATTCGGGACAATTTCAACTTTGTGACAGCAAATTATCCGTCTTTATTAATAGGACGTCCGAGCTGATTCCCTTAAGGTTGCAAATGCATAGAACTGTCGTCGCTTCTTGCCCCAATGCAAGATTCCCCAGAGGGCAAATTTGTCGTATTTGACAATCGTTTGACTCCACATCGAGTTAGGCACTAAGTCTTCTATCCATTTGATATGTCCGTTAATCTGCCGCCGATAGTCTTCGTTACGGAGTAGAGTACTTTTGGCTTGAACACACCACCACGTAGGTATTCATGGTCGTTTTTGATAATGATGAAATGGTATACACGACGACTGTTGAATTTTGGAAACTAACGGCGAGTGGCCTGTGCAGATCATGCGGATTATGGCGTCACTTCCAGGGTTGATCCAGTGCTAATTATCTCGGTTGTGGCTTTGTAGACCTCTCACAAAAATATTCTCCAGTTCCAGTCATAACTCTTGCAAGTGCCTTTCATCAGCGTCAAATGTTGGACCAGCTAGCAGTTCAGGTGTTAGAGTTTGTTGTATATTTTTAGCCGGTTTAGCACAAAAGCGGAGAAGAGGAAAGAAGTCAATGTAGAATCGGTTAGTTAATCGACGACTCTCTTGAGGGTCTTGTTGTGCCAGACTGCTTTAACCAAAGGTTGGACAGTATCATTGAACTGCAAGATTCAGACGTTTTCATCCATGATCAAGTGAGGAAGGTAGCTCTCGTAGGTTTTTGAACATATCAGGAAGATGTTTCGGACCTTTCTTCTGCTTGTTCTTCTTGGACACATGTTTCAAACTCCTGGTCTGCAAGTGGTCTTTTTAGAGACGATCTGTATCGGTAGTATGGTCCTCTGGCTGTTCTTGGTTGTCGTTTCACTTGGAGCACTGGTAGTAGGAAGCGGGTTCAGTTCCTGACCTTCTTCTTTTTGACCCCCGGTTCGTTCAGCGGGGGGTTCTTTCATCATCATGGGCCCCATCTTCTAGGTCTTTTAATTGGTGACTGTATCGCCATATGTATTCTAACAAGATTTGTCAGCTTCATTACGCTCTCAAGACTTAAAGTCCTTATAGAGCTGTCTCTGAATGCTGACCGGTTGATTAGAATTGTTAGTTTCCATCTTCGTCATTTAGGATTCTTTTTTCAGCTCTAATTTGAGAGATTTGCAGCTAATAAGGAGGAGTTGGCTTCCTTTTTGATGGTATTCGCAACCTAGAACCTCAGGACTCGAGTCGATCGTATTACGAACTTCTCAACATTTAGGAATAATTTTCGAGAGACTTCCTTTTTGACTTGTTCCTTGATGATTTTCTTTATTCCGTATCAATTGTCTCAAGGAATGTTTGATTTGCAAGATTAGAAGAACTCTTCTCGAATTTGAGTTTGTCATGAACTTCAGGTTTGAACTGCATACGTCATGCTTCCTGCATTTTATGCGCTAGATAACTGGTCAACGGTGCTAGGAAATAGAGGAGAGCCGTCGTGTCAACATATTGATTAGTTTGCTTTGGTCTCGCTCGGATGATCAAGAAGTTGTTCATTTCTAGTAGTGCTTGGTCAGAGTCATAGAAGATCAGAAAGCTCTGAACACAATAGAAGGTCAATTTGTTAGGCCAGATTTTTTGTAGCGAAGAGCTTGTAGTAGTTGCCGGTTGTTCAAAAATTGGATGTTTGGTTGTGTTGTAATTGATGAGTAGGATGTGGTTGTTGCTGATGTGTGTGGGCTCTTGATTCTGTTGCAGTGAAGGATCGCGACTTTTCCCCTTTGGAGTGGCTGTTTTTTGTGTCTCTTGAGTTATCACAATGATCTCGAAGTAGGTTCTGTCTGTATTTTGTTCGGAAAAGATAATCATCTAACAACTCTCGGAATCTTGGTTTTGATGCTCTCTTCAGCTTGTTGGAGACTCGTAATGTCCAGGAGATACAGACGAACTCTGTTGTTGTGTGTCTCTTGGGATTTGAGACCCGGAGTTGTAGGGTCACATTGTAGTGTAGTTCTTGAATTATCTGTATACTTTCTATGTCTGTCCCTGTTTCGACGTGCAAGAGTCCGGTAATATGGTGTTATCTATGATGTTCTTCATCTCACATTGATCCTCTGTATCTGTAGCCTCCTTCTTGCGTCACTTTGCTCCATCAGGACGCATTTGTTTTTCCTTCATCTTCATCGACTCAATATGTTTTGATAAGTTGGCATTCTTGATGATGAAATTATTCTGTAGCATGTGTATGCTGTCTTGTTCGCATCATGAATCTATCTGTCTCGCCATGTTATTGTTGATGCCTATTCTGCCTATCTGTGCATGAGTTTTGTGGTTTTGGTACTGGTATCAAAAAGTCTAGCGACTCCAAATCTTCATCACTGAATTCAGTCAGGTGTGTTTCAATCTTATCATCAGTTGCCTCTAGTCTTTCACTTGTATCATCTCGTCATGTCGCTTCCATACATCATCGTCATCTGATCAGCTTGCTTTTTCGCCATCTTCAAATCTCTTCAGCGTCGTGTTCATCATCTCTTGGATCATTCTTTCACTTGATTTCCTAAGAGGATTAGTCATCTGTTAATAGGTCAATATTTTCTCAGAGGAGCATCGGGGCTTCACCCATGGAGTTTCTTTGTTACACTATACCACAGTTCCTGCAATCGCATGCTCCCGTGATCCACTAGCATGAGAGCTATGAGTTTCTTGTGACGGCTTCTTTTTTGTGACTATTTTGAATGTTGCGTCAGCACTTTCTTGGCAAGATCGCTAGGCTCTCAGAGATTAGTCTTCCACGTTTTCTGTCTGACCTTTCTGGTTGTGTTGCCGTTATGTCCAGAATCTTTTCTCTATCGGGGTGTGCTTTTCATAAGTGGGACGGTCTTTTTGTTCGCGGGCTAATGTGGCATTTGTATTAGCTTAGATTGCTTACTTCCTTTTGTCTTAGGAGGAATTGTTCCTGAAAAGCCATAAGCATATACTCTTTGTGCGTAGATTGTGTTTCGCGCCTGTCCTCGTATTGGTTAATGCCTCTCTTGGCAAGAGTATATTAGCACCCCCTCTGTGCGTAACTGCTCGTGGTTCTTCGCATTTTGGTCCTAGAATTGTGACAATTTTTTGATTTGTTGGTATAAACATTGTGATGTGCTTACTGGAATAGAAGTGGTCCTCAGTATTTAGGACTTGTTGTTTGTCTGTGCTGAGGGGAATCGAGAAAAGGATTTTCTTTGTGTTTCGCGGGTTCACATAGTTGACGATGCTAAGAATGTGAATGTTGTCAGACACCCCGAGGATATAGTAACAGTGCGCCACATGCCCGTTTCTTTTAGGTACTTGTGTTGTTTCTCCTGTTAATCGTGAAAATGAAGGCCTCCCAAGAAAAGATATTGCATAATCAAATCGTTCTTACTTGTTGTTACAAACCCCACTAAGATCATGTGAGCTATTCTGAGAGATCGTGAGTGACTGCTCATATTTGATTGGGTTTTCACCGCTGGGAGGTTCATGTGTTGTTGATTTAGCTGCAGCAATATGATCAGACCAAGGTTTGAGTGTGGTAGTCGGCGATGTTGACGTTATTATATCCTGTCAGTCTGAGCATGTTTTGTCGCCGATTAATATGTACTGTCCAGAATAGTCCGAGAAGACACTAAGTAGAAAAGATTATTGATCTCCTTCTCAAGGAGGTGGGATCTACAAAACTTCTTATTACCGGACTTTAGGGGCGAATGTTGAGAAGAATAGTCTCCTGAATTTTGCTCTAGACTTGATGATCGTGCTTCTTTGTTATTCATCTTGAATACGGACAGAAATCGATTTGTAGAGAACTTAGCAGCTGTCCGCAAAGCACAAACGAAGTATTTTGTGTGCATATATGTGTCGTGGAGACATGCGCCAGTATAACTACTGGACTCAAGCCTCATGTAGAACGGTGTGACTTTTAGCACCATCGTCTAGACTACTTGTAGAAGCTGGCTTGCCGCTACGCACACTTTGATGTATAAACATGTGCGAACTGTAGAAAGCAAGGAAGAGATACAAGAATCTTTCCTCAGAAGTGCTATTAAGCCGCACATGGGCTAGACAGGATCGCCACCACGCTACAATGCATCATCCAATAGCTCAATCTGAGAGACCGACTATTGCTGCGATGCCAAGCGAGTGTATTAAGTTTAGAGTGATATCATGGAGTGCAGTTTTAAGAAAACACAATCGAGTTTCGATTGCATGAGGAACCTTTGATGACCTTTTAGCACTTTTGAAGTTCAATCTACTTAGATGGACTCATAGCGTGTATGACAAAGGTACCCGTATGCCTTAACAATTAATCGAAAGGTTTAGAGAGGTTAAGTCCTTGGTTTTGTTGTCAATTGTGCTTCTATATGTCTATTGGCTAACCTAAGAGATATTGTTGAATTTGTATATCTTGTTAGCGGCAGAAAAAAAAAATTTGTATCTTGAAGACGCCTGTGTTATGTCATAAAAAAAGTTTGGTCAAAGCGTGTTGACGAAGTGTTGTTGTTCCACCTGTCGTTGTGCGTATCCAGAACATATCGGGGGCTTCGTTCGATTCTATGCTGGAGACTAGGCACAGTTGTTGCGATCCTATTAATAGCTACACTCGTTCGTTCATCACTTAATTAAGAGATTACCTATTCGTTCCTTCGGATCCATTCAAAATGCAATCGCGCCAATAAGAATTCGATCACTACTCGCGTACTATGTCTCAAATGTTATTAAATTGCTCGTTCGGCCTCATATTATCCGTATGCTAGTTGCTGTTCATTATTAGGGATTCTAACTTCGATCAACACTGTACGTCACTCGTTCGATCCTCACATGATTCCCTCGATCGATCCTTGCTCAGAGTTACTCGTTCGATCCTTTCTAATAAACAATCGTTCGATCCCTTTTAAGAATCACTCGTTCGATCAACACATATAAATATACACTCGTTCGATCCTTGTTTTCAACCACTCGTTTCTAGGTTTTTCTTAAACGTTTTAGTCCGTTATTATCTAATTTAACTTTTTCAACTTCCCAAACCAATTCCTTCCTTCAGACTCAAATCTTCGACTGTATCGATTTTCCAGTCCAGCCTCGTTGGGGATAAACGACCCGGGAAAGCTCTATACTACTTCTCGGTTTTATTGATTGTTGATTTTTACACTTATTTATATATTTTATATTTTATTATATATTATATATATATTTACGGTGTGAATCCATCCAATCATGCATCTATGTGAATAAATAAGAGAAATCTTATTTATCTTGGTATTTGTTGTTTTGTCACAAACAAAATCATTCCATCATCTCAAAATACTTTTCAAAATACATTTGACTTCTCAAACAATGTCTACAGCTCTTTAAATAGAAAACGGGTCATTGTTTGAGGGGGATAAAATGTCAAATTTCTTTGTCATGATCAAATGAGCTGTTAAAAAGGGAAAAAGAATTTAAACGATTACTTGTGCCTTATGTGTTACTTGTTTATGCCTTTAGGGTGTAGTTTGCTAAGATTATGTCTATAGGTACGAGAGTTTAAACATTTAGGACTATGTGTGCTAGTTGTTTAACTTGAATATACCTTATAAAACTTAATTTGCAAAATTAATAAGTTGTAAACATGGGGGGCCAAATATGTACAAGATAAAATTCGTTGTGTAACACCATCATACCCACCCGTCCACATCACTGTTCACTCACTCACTTACACACTCAAACACACACTCAAACACACACTTGAACATTTTTCAATCGAATCACTTACAACAAGATTGTTTAATCATCTAAGGTATAACTTTAACATCGATCTTCATCTCCTAAACAACTGAAGTTGCCCTAATTATGAAATTAGGGTTCTTAAATCTAAAAGTGGTTAAATCTTAAAATTGATAGAGGGCTTTTGTTGTATTAGGTGTGTTATATGTATAAGATAGTCGAGTTTTAGTATTCGTTATGATTTCATAATGTTCTTGATTGTTTTTGTGCTAGTTTGAATAGTTAAATACATAAATAATACCTGTTTGTGTGCTAGACTGTTTTATCATGGTTCAATGAAAATGCTAGATTAGAGTTAAATGTGAAAGTCGATTTTGCACAAACTTTATAAATCAAACGAGTATAACCTGCATGGACCGATCGAGTAATTTGTTGAATCGAACGAGTAAACTAAATATGAGGCTCGAACGAGTGTATGTTAGAAAGGATCGAACGAGTGTCTAAACAGTGAGGATCGAACGAGTGTCTACATGTGAGGATCGAACGAGTGTCTACATGTGAGGATCGAACGAGTGTCTACATGTGAGGATCGAACGAGTGTCTACATGTGAGGATCGAACGAGTGTCTAAATGTGAGGATCGAACGAGTGGATCCTAGTGAGGATCGAACGAGTGCATACTTGTATGGATCGAACAAGGGACTGTATGGTTCGAACAAGTGCATACTTGTATGGATCGAACGAGTGACTCTTAATGTGGATCGAACGAGTGATTGCAAACAAGGACCGAACGAGTGACCATTAATATGGATCGAACGGGTGCCTAATAGCATGGATCGAACGAGCGTCTATAGTGTGGACCGAACGAGTAAATCATGTAAGGATCGAACGAGCGCATGATTGTGAGGATCGAACGAGCACATGTTCTAAGGACCGAACGAGTGCTTGTGTACATGGACCGAACAAGTGTAATTTCAGTGCAACTCGATCTAGCTGTTTTGACATAACACACGTAGACAAAATTTTGGGAGGAGTACCACAAAGATTAAATTCAACAAACTTCTTAGTTTTAAAAATAGACTTAAAAGTTTGACAAAACAAGGTTAACTAACTCGACTTAATTGTTAGGAAAAGTGCACTTGCTTACACCTATTCGTCTATCTAATTAGATTGAATCCTTCAAAAGAGCAAAAGTCATAAAGTTCTCATGAATGATTGATTGTGTTTTCATTATAACTGCATCTCACTCTTTCTTAAATAGACTCATGTGCACTCTCAATAGTCCGGATTAACGATTGCCTGGATGATCATATGGTGGCTTCTGCTGACCGACTTAAGATTGGAAAATGTAATCTTCGCTTAAGTTCGGATGTCACATCAAAGGAAGCAACCCTTCAAGTGGTCTACGATGTGCTAAAGCTCACTCCTTTCTACAAGGCTTTCCAAGTCACTGCAGATGCTCCAGAGATCTATATGCAGGAATTCTGGGCTTTTGCTTATGTTCATAATTGCTTCTTCTGAATTCAAGAATATAACAAGAAGCACATCATCGGTCTTGAGCAATTCAGGGACATTCTTCAAATTTGCCCTAAAGTCGGTAATAAGAAGTTTGTAGACCCACCTCTTGAGAAGGAGATCCGCCCCCCCCCCGCCTCAACTTTCTAGCCAGTCTTGGTCATTCTGGAATATAAGAAGATCACTACGTAATGTTCAATAAACTGGCAACAACCCTGTAGATCATTTTGCGGCTGTAATCAACAAATGTCTCAGCGAACACCATCATATGACAGACTCCATCTTCTTCAAGCTCAACTCTTGTAGGCATTAACAAAAGAAGAACGTTGAATATGCATAGCTCTGTGGGAGGAACTTCATTTCAAATTGGAACAACAAATACGAAGAAGGGCAGTGCGATGTACTATCCTCGGTTCACCAAGTTAGTCGTCAACTATGTCATGGAAAAAGATCCTTCAATTCCTAGAAGAAACAAGGTCAATTGGCACTATGCCAGAGATGACCCAATGTTCACTACAATCAATGTTATATCAAGGAATGAAGCCACTCAGTTGTACGGGGCTATCTTGCCAGTGGCATTAACCAACGAGGACATCCGCAACTCTGAATCCTACAAAGAGTATTATGCTAGGGCTTCAGGAACAATTCCTCCTAAGACAAAAGGAAGCAAGAAGAAAGCTAATACAGATGCAATCCCTAAACTGAAGCCTCCCACTGCCCCCAAGGAAAAGAAGTCGGGAAAAGGAAAACAGAAGACTGCAGAGTTAGAGACTATCTCTGAGGCTGACTTGACAGAGGCTGAGCAACTCAAAATAATCACAAAAAGAAGCCGTCAAGAAACTCACAGCTCTCATGCTAGTGGTTCTGGTGCAGATGAAGGAACTGGTGTTACACCAGGGGTTTCCTGATGGCTCCTGATTATGACTCAGAGGATGATATCTCTTGGAAATCAAGTGATGATGATCAAGCTGAAGATGATGAAGATGCAGGTAAAAATGACGTTAATGAGACTACTCAGGATGATGAAGATGATGATGACTATGATGATGATGAGAAAGTTCAAGATGCTGATGAACACGACGTTGATAAGACAGTTCAAGAAGATGATGATGAAGAACAGCCTGGAATCAGAATGATGAGGAGATGATTTTGTACATCCAAAGCTCACACTCATGATTATGAAATCATACATGAAGAGGATCCTGATGAAGATGAATCAAGTATTTCAATCAACTGATGAGAAAATAGTGACAATGATGTAGACGGAACGAGAAGTTGAAGGAGCAAAGATGATGAAGAGCTACATATGAAGGAATCAAAGAACTGATAGTCAAAGATACCAATACCGATCTATGATGAAAAGAAAAAGTAATGACAAGTGTTGAAGACACTCATGTGACCTAACTCCGGTTAATCCTGATGGTCAACACAGAAGTTCGACAGTATCTTCTGGATTCGTCTCCACATGCTGAATCCAACCAAGATACTGGTTTGATTAATATTATTAGACAACATACTAAAGCCACTTCTCTCATTGATACGAATGAAACAGCCATCATGAGCCATCCTTCACTGCACAAATACAATCGCTCCCTCCAACACCGCATCCTATCATCATTCAACCACAACAACTACCAATTTTGACACCGGCAACTACTACAAGCTCCTCGCTACAAAATCTTCCTAACTTTGCCTCGTTGTTTGGCTTTGATCACAGACTGAAAGCGTTAGAAGGATAACTACCAGAAATTCAGGCAAACAAATCAATATGCGAAGCGATCTCCTCATTCCAGCACCGTTAGAGCATATCTAGCGAATACAATCAGGAAGCAGTGACGTTGCAAGTCCAATTGAAGTATGAAAGAATTCGAAAGAAGTCTATACGCAAATCAACAATTCTTTACTCAATTGATGACAGGAATGAAGTAATATTCTATCGAAGGAACAAGTCAAAAAGGAAGTCTCCAAAATTATTCCAAAAGTCGAGAAGTTCGTAACCGATCAACTCGAGTCTGAGGTTCTGGTGCGATCATCAAAGGAAGCCAACACATCTCATGCTGTAGCTGCAAATCTTTCAGAACTAGAGCTAAAAAAAGATCTACTTGACAACAGGAAGCCTAACACTCTATCACCAGATCAACATTCAAGACAGCTATACAAGGCATTAGTTGAGCGTATGAAGCAGACAAATCTTGTTTAAGATACATATGGCGAACAGTCACAATTAAAAGACCTATAGATGGGTAGATGATGAATCAAGAACACCTCCGCTAGAACAGACCGGGGTCCAAAAAAAACGACAGAGAAAAGGAACCCTTCTACCAGTGGCTCAAGTGAAACTACAACCAAGACTGCAGGAAAGACTACCAGTACAGGATCTAAGACTCACAAGAAATCTGCTAGCCAATCTGCTCCAGTAGGGGAAGCTATGCAATCTACAGATGTCTTTGAAGACCTGCAGACCAGGAGTTCGAAACAGGTGTCCAAGATGAACAAGCAGAAGAAGAGGTCCAACATCTTCCTGACTGGTTTCAAAAACCTACGAGACTACCTTCTCCTGATCATGCATGGAATACTCTGTCCAGCCTTCATCGACATCTTCCAACCTATGCTTAGAGCATCTGGCACAACAGACCCTGAGAGTCTTTGATGAACTAACAGATCTACATTTTAACTTCTCCGCTTTGTGCTTAAACCCGGCTATATGTCAAAACTCTAACACCTAAATTGCTAGCAGGTCCAACTTTGAGCTGGATGAAAGGCACTTGCAAGAGTTTGACTGAACTTGAATATTTTTGTGAGGAAGTCTACAAAGCCACAACCGAAAAATTAGACTGGATCAACCCTGAAGGTCGCCAATATCCTCATGATCTGCGACAACCACTACCGTTAGTTCCAAATTCTCAAGGTCGTCGTGTTATACCATTTCATCACTTCATCAATAACGACCTGGAGTACCTACGTGGTGGTGTGTCAAGCCGAAAGTACTCTACTTCAGTTACGAAGACTAAGGCTGCAGATTACGGACATATCAAATGGATAGAAGATTTAGTGCCTAACTCAATGTGGGAGTCAAATGATTGTCAAAAATACGACAATACCGCCCACTGGAATCACACATTGGGGGCAAAAAGCGAAGGCAGTATCTATGTCATTTGCAACTTCAAGGGAATCAGCACGTGATGTCTAATTCAAAAAGACCGAATCATGCTGTCCACTAATGTTGAAAAAGTCGAATGGCATGATTATAAGCATCTTGACTGGATTACAGTACGAAGGGATATGAATGTTCTCCACACGTTCAAGAAGGCGACTTCCACAAGACTAAGGATTCCAGACATTGAAGATATGCGCTTCTTCTCGTGCAGGAAAAGTGACAAATCTCAGCGTTGAAGAACGTATTGCATTTAATGTCTCCTTACGAATGTTTACACGAAGAGTTGTCATCCAGAGGCGTGTGGAAGATCTTCAACTGGGTGTTGAAAGCTATCAGAAGAAACTCAACCTCACAAAGCCTGACACGTACAGATCCAATCTAAGAAGACAAGATGCTTATATTCCATACTCCGATCCAGAAGAGGATTTCATCTACGAGAAAAAGACACAAGAGAACAGATTGTGCGCATTGACGCACTACACAAGTTTCAGCGATGGTGGTCTCTAGATGACGTTCGGACTGCTCTAAATGATCGCCTCAAGGGAATTAGAATGGCGTATTTGCCACAGACTTTTTGGAGCCAACGTGACCAAGCAAACGCAAGAGCCATGATCCAGGCGATTGACAAGAGGCTAAAACAAGAGGAAATGCAGAGTTTGGAAGATTTGTCGGTGGATAAACGACCATACGGGAGGACCAACCTGCTAACAAAGGACCATATGATTTATCCAAATGTTGTTTCTCATCTAAAAAGGTCATAAATCCACGTAAAATAACTTTATCTGTGAAATGCACATTTATTAGTGTAGATTTTTTGGTGAACAATAAGATGTGCTCGAGTACAAATTTTTCAAGAATTTCTTAGTAAATTCAAAATTTCCAAATAATTGTACTCGGCATCATCTTATAAACCCTCAAAAGTTGAGGGGGAGCAATAACATGTTCCAATCTGCTAATCATATCTCATTTTGTCCCCGAACGGTTAATCAATTGATATCCAAAATATCAAGGGATTAACATTTTGGATAAGGGGAGAAAATGTGATTAACCGGACTTAATAAATACTGACAGAAGTGATCAAATAAAATGGACTCAAGGCACTCCATACCTAGCATGTACTACGATTACGATGCACATGTTAAGGGGGAGCTTTTAGTGATAATGAAAAACTTTCAAAGTGTAAATATTTTGATATTTATATCAAACACTTTGATTGAAATTTTCAATATTTGATGAAATACCACAATACTGACCATGTTTCTTAAATTATGAAGTATATAGGCGGTTAGGCTTAGGTTTTCAGATCCCATGATCCAGCCAGAACCGGAGGGATCTACCCAGGGATATCCACTAGATAGTGTAGAAGTCCTTAGGTATGATTAAAAAGGAGAAAAAGTGAGAACAGGGAATAATGCCGACTGAGATGGAGCTAACACTGGAACAAACCCAACAAGGTGTTAGTTATGAAGTCTCGGTATGCATTGAAGGGGTTGAAGAATGAAAAAGAAATGTAAGGATAAAGGGTGAAAACAAAGAAGCCCTCCCACACACCTTAGCAAAAACCGGGTCAATACATAAAGCTGTCCAAGAATACTCGTGTGTATGCTGACATTGAAGACAGTCATGGACCCAGTGACGCTATGCACAACCCCCTCCCAGCTACTCAAAGTCAGAAAGACTTTGTTTCAAAACTCAACGGAGATTACACTCCTTTCTATCGACACGCTCACTCCGATTTAGTTGATAATTAAAAGGTGGCACGGCGGGTGCCTCAGCCTCCGATCACTAAAATCAAGTGCACAATTATCTAGAGCCAAAAAGAGATCATCCATAAATCTCATTAGGACACCTGTCAAATTATACTTGCTAATTCACACAATGTGAATTACAAGATACATTTTGAAGAGTCCTTCGCATTATCCTTGTGATTTTGCCCAAAACATACAAGAGAATTCATTACACAATAAATGGAAATCCTGCTTGAGCCAACATCAAACAAGCTCATGGTAGGTAACTTGTGCGATTCTTTATGAATCAAACTTGTGACAACTGGAAAGAAACGATGGTGCGATTCTATAAGAATCAAACTTGTTCTAGGAAATGGATCAACGGTTGTTAATGAATTTTTGAAATGATTAACACTCTCGGTGTGTCACAAAAACAATTATGTAGAGTATACAACCGATTGAATTTTCAATCAATTTTCTATCTCATCGTGAGATATAACTCACTGTTCACTCTATCGTGCTGTCTGCTTTGAGACGTTCCGATAATGAGAACATGCTGAGTACGATGAATCTAATACTTATGTGTTAGAAAGATTCAATACTACAGCTGGAAATCCTATCAAGAAGATTCTTCTTAAATTGAATCTATCTGATCACAGGTCGATCCTCACGGATCTGAAGGTTTCTCCAACCAAACCTGGATGAATGACAAAGCCATATTCGTCCCCCTGTTTTATTGCTAACTGTTTTATGCAGGCTATGTAAAATGTGTGGAAGTTCCTATCCCAGCTGCTCACTAATCCATAAACAACATGCTCATACCCGACCGACAAACATAAAGACATCATGAAAGCTCAAGTACATGTTTCAAGACTTCCGCTACTCTGATACCACACATCTTTCTAGAAGTGTCAAAGTGTTAAAGTTAAAGAATTTCAAGAAAGATGCAACATTAAAGCTTTTCAAGAATGGTATGAGCATGTCGGTCCAGAAGTCGCAATCACAAGATGGCAAAGTTACAAGATGGCGTAGAGATTGTGCTTGGTTGATGATCTCAAGATGCTCAAGATCACAATGTCAAATACAAGTTCAAGGAACAAGCTCAATCCAAGAAGTCAATGATCACTACAACATATTCACAAGAGAAAGTCAAGAGTACGAGCTAAAGACTAAGGATAAAGCATAGTATGCTAGGTTTAAAGTTTGAATTGGAGTGACCTCCGCTTATGGAATTGTTGGAAACACGAAAAAGCGTCGTAAACACTTCAAATTGTAACAAGTCTTAGCACGTAGTTAGTATAAGGATTAGATTAGTAATCTAGTCCGGCCCAAGGCCCATGGGTGGCCCAACTCCAGCCCATGGGCCGGCCTAATGTAGTATAAAAACAACCTACTTCCTAGTCGTGGAGAGTTGGTTTATACATTTGTTTTCCATTCATTTCATTAATACATCATCCATATTCCATCCAAGTTTCTCTAACAATCCAACCTACATCTCACTTATTGTTCTTGGTTGATCTTAAGATTACTAGTATTCTTCAATGTCTAATTACAATTCTAATCTAAAACGCACAAAAGTGTTGTTTCATAAAGTGTGGGTGTTAACCTAAACACTCCTTCTTGGCCCATATTACAAATCTTGGTTTTGTAACATACATTCACAAAGTACTAAGATTAACTTGAGAACATTTTAACACAAAAGACACTATAAGACACTTTAGGGGATTACAAGTTGACTAACAAGAGAATGCGTAAGAGATGCTCGTCTACCTATACTACAAACATTACGCTTGACCCTCAAAATTCATCATCCCTTTATTTACAACCCAAGTTTACTTTTTAACCTACAAACAAACATAACTTAAAATAGTGTCATAAAGGCTTAGTGAGTAAACGAGACTATTAATTCATAAACGTAAACATGTTATAAGCATAAACACTATATAACCCATGTCTAATTCGTACTAAAGTATAAACAAAATCATGAACATATTTGAATCGTACTCAACCGTTCTAATTAGTAATTGATCTACATAGAACTGTATGTGACAATGCACCATGAACTATATGAGACAAAGCGCCATGAAATCATGTTATACATAACTATGCTTATTGCATAATGAAATGAGAACTATATGCTAGAATGTGTCTTTGAACTCATGTTATATATGAATATTCAAAATGAATTGGAAATTGTATGCAACAATGCACATGTGAACTCATGTTATACATGGCTATGTTGAATCAGTCAGGAACTGTACGTGATAATGTGCCTTTCAACTCATGTTATACATAACTATGTTTGATGAATCGGGAA